>BCNH02000010.1:337984-382182 GCA_001662345.2 Metrosideros polymorpha var. glaberrima
CCACTTCCGAGCGGCTGCAACAAACACCTGCCCGACCCTCGTGAACGGGCTCCCGAGGGGGCCCTGCCTCCGGTATATTTTCAGGCCCATCAGGAAAATTGCCAACCCCATTGCCACCATTCCGGCCAGCAACCCGAAGCCCACGCCCCACCCAACATGGTCCTTGATGCAAACAAAATCTTTCATGAGTTGAGATAGTCAAGATTCACAATAAATGCGCACGATTCCACTCTTTGAACTCATGGAGATGAGTCGTAGACGACTCCGAATGAAAAAAGTGATTAGAGGGTAACTAAAAATTAAAGAAGACTTACTCTTTTGGATGGAAGTATCTATATCAATGAACAGCCCAAATTTGGGGTCCACAAATACCGATATCAATATATAATTCTACGTTTTCTCGTGGATCTTGTATTTATCTAGCAAACACTCTCGTGAAAAATTATTGACAATTAACTAGATAGTATATATAAGCCAATCTTTCTATCTTTGAAATAAATTATATCTACGAAGTTGAGGGAATGCCGGAATGTGCCGAAGCAGTAGAGACACAAGGCGCTCGCTAGCTACCTGCAAATAAGGAATGAGGAAGACGGCGGTCGTGGCACCGGCAGTGATGCCTAGATACCACCAGTTGAAAAATGAGCTCTTGGCGATCTTCTCCTCCGGCAAGTCCTCGTCGAATTGGTCGGCAGCAAAGGTTTGCACGCATGGCTTGTGCCCGCCTTCCCCGACCGCTATTACGTACAGCGCCGTGAAGAAGGTGGATTTGCGGTAACCGCTCGGTATCACAGACACCGACAGTGTCAGGAAAATCATGCCCTATAACAAGTAAAGGAAGCACACCCAAAAGAAAAGGAATTAGAAGGAGATTTCGCCTGGTGAAAAATCCACATGAAGATGGATTAGCCGGTGCACAAAGAAACAAATTCCTAGAAATTACCCAGCTAATCCATTGAAGCAACTTCTATAGCTAGTTACCATACACTCCACTCCCGTTGAGCATGCATATATATTGACCTACTGATTTGAGTCGGATGTCTGAAGAAATTCGGTTCGGACGTAAGACGGTCCAATGAAAAAAAGACAGGCTTTTGAGTTTGAAAATAGATGAGAATTTTAGAGTTCGAGACGACAAGAAGTTACCCAGAAGAAGCAAAAACGAGAAAGCAAAAATAGGGCGTCAAGAAGGGGACACTAATTAATGTCCAGACCACATACCAGGAGATAAATAAGGGTAGAGATGATGATGGTCCCGAGCCGACCCAGGTAAGAGTCGGCGACGAATGCTCCGACCAGCGGGAAGATTGCCGACACGCCAACCCACACGTTCACGTTCTGAGCGGCGACGGCCATGGACTCGCCGAGATGGTCGGTGAGGTACATGATCAGATTACCGGCCAGCCCGTAGTACGCAAATCTCTCGGTTACTTCGACAACTGCGACCGGAAAACAAAAGGGGTCGACAAAAGAGAGAGAGAGAGAGAGTTCTCGAGATTAGAACGAGTCGGCCGAACAACCACGTCGCGGGGAACATAATAGCTTACAAATGATGAAAATGGCGGCACTCCATCCTCCTCTTTTAGTTCTCGAAGAGACCTTCGCGGCTTCATGGCCGTTCCCCACGACAGCAACTGGAGCTGCACTGCGATCCATTGTTTCAGAAAGAAAAGAAGAATGGTTACGCGGAGAGAGTTCGATCTGCTCGGGTCCCCTTTTATAGTGGTCTCTATATGTATAGTGCAAACGCGTTTTTTCAACAGGTCTTACGGAGATCAACTTCAGTACCCATCGCTCCTCTTATTTTGGCTTTTGATTGCATTGAAGTTGAGTCAACTCTCGGATAAGAGAGAACGTCCCAATAAAATGAAAAGGAAAAAGCGCTTCTCGGTCCAACCGATGCAAATGAGGATGAAATGGTTGCTCAAAATGCCATCACAGCACATGATTGTGCTCGCCCTTTGGCTCTTTGTTTCCTTGTTAGGTTCGTTTACAATTAATTGGGCCATTCTCACTTTGAGGGAAACTTGATTTGTTTCTTTCTATGGAGGCATGGAGAAAGGGATTGATCGTCCACTCAATCCTAAACCTATTGTATTAATTTCAATGTGGCCCTAAACTTTTCGATTATGCTAATTTAGTCCTAAACCTTTGTACGAAATTCCAACGTAATCCTTCTGACCACTTTTTGTCAAAAATCCTTGATGTGGCGGAGTGCCATGTAGGACGCTTGGCAATGACTGGATCGTCACTTCAGTGATCTCGAGCGAAAATTAGCCGGAAGAACTGCATTGGCATTCATACCAATAGATTTATGAGTGATTGAATAATTTTCACCACGACAAGATGAATCTCAATTATTTTCTTTTTGGGTTCATCTAACATTTCACTTTTCCTAATTCCGAAAAATGGTGGGTTTGAAATTACGATTCTGATATTCCAATATGGCAATCTCTTTCCACGAAGTCCTCTCCTTTAAAAAGGTCATGTGGACCTCAACCCAAGAATCATGGGATTCCTCTAGAGAAAGCATACATGTAGGCTTGCTTCTGTGCTTGATATGTCATCATACAAATCTGAGGGAACTATAGAGAATATTTTGACTGTTACATCTCAAATTTCATAGTAGACCTGTTGCTCTGCTCGGATTCTTAGAAAAAAATCTTGTTTCTTCAAATCAGAATGAACTGCCTTGTGTGAAACCGAGTTTATAAACCAATTATGGACATCCTTGACAGCATTTTTAGGTGAAGTTTCAGGATTGAAAGCAGCGTCGGGGCTGCTTTGTAATATGGAGAGATTCTGACTTTACTACTTGTCCGTAAATTTTCGTCGGTAGAATTATTTATCTAGGCAACAATACAATGATCGATGAGAGTTACATGCATTCAACTCCATGAAAACGACTTGATTGATGCCCACTTCTCCTCAAAATCTTTTGAGTTCGAATAAGTCTAGTCTGTAGGGATCTACCGTCACCTAACCTAAAATGAATTGTTATCGTCAAACTAAGCCTAACGCGTAATAATTACGAGATAGTTGGCTCAATAGTAAATAGGACACCTATTTTCCACGATGTCACAAATTCGATTCACATCACGAGTGAACCTCTAAACAGTTCACGTTGTTGTTGCCTAATTGCGTCATATCTCGTATACTGTAACTTCCTGGCTACTAGCATTTTGGTGGGGTTGCGGTGACGGGCTTGTCAATTTCGAATCTCTAGATCAAGATCGATGCATAGTAGCTATCAACTTGAACATTCCATACGTGTGGGACCCTTATGACAATGTACAGAGGAGGTCGGCAGCGTCGGCCATCCCTCTCCACCTTTTTACCTATAAAATAAAATAAAATAAAAAGCTGAATGCATACTGCATAGTATGCGACTGGTGCTATTCAGCTTTGTCAACTCAAACAAAAAATCATGAAAGCATTAAATGGAATATGACGAGCCAGGAGAGAAAATAACAGTCCCAACAAAGATGTACCGAGAAATAAAAAAGTACACGGTTTAGTAGAACAGTCACGAAATGGAAATTTGCATCTATTAATGGAACGAATTAATTCACGAAATTCGAAACCATACATAATTTCAGAGAATAAAGTCCTTTTTAAAACTAATTTGTCCTTGTGCTCCTGGAAAAACGCCTGGTTTATTTCCTTCGCTTGTTATTATGCCCATAAATTGCATGCATTGCGATAAGGATGAGAAGCAGTTGCTGAATCATTTCCTACCATGCCAAACGACAAACAAATACTTAATTTCCTCAACCCTTTCTTCATTAAGGCTGTGTATTCATGAATTGCGACTGCATGCAACTGCCTGATCTGATCCGTTCTTCCAAAAACGTGAGGAAATCGTTTCTGGGCGTCACGAAAGCTATATGCAATTTGCTTATGGTGTGCACCGTCGACAATTGTGAACGCTAGCTAAAAAGAATGCGAGTTTGCGTAACTATCTTGTTTTCAAAGTTGAAACAAGGGTTTTCGTATGGTACACAAGTCCAACGAAAAGTATAAAAAAAGTCATAAACTTATTGCATTTTTACCAATTCAGCTTTAAAAATTTTCAATTGGAGCAATTTGGTCCTAAACATTTTGCATTTACGCTAGTTGAGTCTATCCAGCCAATTTTGACCGGAAATCGTTGAGGTGGACACCAATAGTCCTACATGGTGCAGCCAATTCTGATGTGGACATTTTTTTAAATATTTTTTTCTCTCTTTTTATTTGGACCGAGGTCGACAAGGGTCGGCAACCCTTGCAAGGACTAGGTGAGGGCATCACAGCCCTCACCTAGAGCCAGCTAGGGTCGCCACACCCTTGCCTAGTGCCGGTGAGGGTCGCAAGCCCTTAGTCCCAAAAAAAAGTAAATGAAAGAAAAGAAGAAACCAAAAAATTATTTAAAAAGTGTCCACATTAGCATCGGTAACGCCACATAGGACTGCAAGCAATTTCGGCCAAAATTGGCTGGTTAGACTCAATTGGCATAAATACAAAATGTTTAGAATTAAATTAGTCTAACTGAAATGTCTAGAACTGGATTTGCACAAAGGCAATAGGTTTAAGAATTTTGGATACTTTTCCCCACAAGTCTATTTAATCTATTTATAACTCATGCGTCACCTCCATCACTATCGATATGGATGACTATAGTGATGAACAAGGATTGTGTTAAAAAAAAAAAGGTTAGCCAGAGGATGTGTACCTTAGTTTAACCCTAGAACTACATGTTACAATGGCCAAAAACTAGAGATTTGCCACTTCCACAACTATTTCAGCTTTCAATTACAACTATAAAAATGTGCCATCTAAAAGCTTAAGTTAGTATATGAAAGGAAATTATATGTACATAAGACACATTATAATCACTTATTTTAAGTGATATGTAATTGTAAGCCACTCCCTTGTACGTCACACTCGATTTTATCAGCTCATCTTGTGAAAGTGGCCCGCCTCCCGCCTCCTATCGTGTGAACAAGTTGCAAATTCACCGTGAGCAAAGAGTTTAAGGATGGAGCGTTGAGACTCTGACTTGTAATATGTGTTATGATACTATGTTAAAATGTTCAACCCAAGAGTTTAAGGCAATGGATGAAAGGAGGCTACACGTATATGAGGCACGTTATAATCGCTTTATCAAATGATGTGCGATCATACTTAACAGCACGGTTTTTTTTTTTTTTTTGGGGGGGGGGGGGGGGAATACTTGCAAATTACCAAAGCTTGAAAGAATTCGATTTAGCCAACGAAAGAAAAAGGGAAAAAAGAAGGATCACCATGGAGCTCACTCATACCCTGGATGACATAAGATTCCACAATACAATGCATGTATCAAGATCGAGTACTGCTGATATGAGCTGTGTAACTTGGTGCTGCTTGCCACCAAAGTCGTCATCAACATAATACATCGACCAAGGACGAACAAGGCCAATCCTACAATATTCCATTTTGATTCATTCGAATTTACCTATGTCAATTCTTTCTTTCTTTTTATCTTCCACATTCGGTTTAAAGGATAAAAAGTCTCCCTCTTCATCATCTTAAGTGAATCGCGTTTTTTTCCTTTTTGGCGCACTGACTATGTTAAGTGAATTTGTGCTGAGTACGGGTTGAAAATGGGATTCTCGAGTTGATGTGGTCATCCTTGCCGCCATGGTACTATATCGATCCTTAGGCTCATCTCGTGGATGATGTGGTACAGCTCGAATCACATATACATTCGTGGCTCTTTTACCTTCTCTTTTCCCTGAATCCAAACTCTATAATCTTGCTTGTAATTGGGGGGATCATGATAGTAAGTTGACCCTTTTAAGCAAGGACAGGTTGAACGGGTGGGATTGGCAATGGCCATGGAACCACCCAGCAATCATCACTAAGCAACTCTAGCACAAGACTTTTTGTCATCTCCACTATGCATAAAGCAAAACATAGAGAAGAAGTTGAACCCTAATCTTTGCTCTGAAATTTCTGAAAAAAGCTCATGCTTACTATCGTACGATAATGGTCTATACAACTCTTACATAATTGAAGACCTCATTATTCATAATTGTCAATTGTTATGTAGTCTGAAAAGCTAGATACATGGCTTGGGTGAGCCTTTTCTTCCACCTCTCCTACGAAAAAAAGGGCAGAAAAAAGAGAGGAAGAATCAAAGATAAGTGATATGATCGACGTTCTCCACAATCTTGTGCCTGTGTCTCAAGCTACAAACGCGCCTTTTGGTCATCCAAAGTGTCCCTGGTGGGGGGTTAAATCATTCCCTATCCCGTCTCCACAGAATTTTTTTTAAAAAAAATTTCAACCCCATTTATCAAGTCAGACATGTATCGATTCGGCATTGGCTGAAAACTAGAGGGAATCGAAGCACACAATCAAGAGATTATCGTTTAGATTCATTTCACTGCATCGTGTCGATAATGTATTGAGAGAATGGTGGAATCCACAATTACTTGTGTAAAAAAGGAACGCTAGCTATCGTCTAAGAAGAGAATTTCATCATCTCCATATTGTCATTGCTTCTATCCATCACCTCATTCTCAGTAGAATACTTGCTTTACTTTGCATAGCCATAGCCTAGGTTTCTTCGGAAACTCGGGTCAGAGGTTGATGAAATAAGATGGGACATCACAATATGTTCCACCATGGATGGGGAGGGCCACATACAGTGAAGCTATGCGCAAGAATGTTTTCGTTAGTGCCCATTGCATCCATCTGAAACCCAATTCCTTCTTCTTTCACGCAAGAAGCAAACCAGCATCGCGCGCCATTTCGAGTATCTTTTCAAGAATGAGCTGGTGATTCCTTACCCAACTTGATGTTACGGGAGTCGACTAAGTCCCAAATTGTGGTAAGCTGCCAACTCTATCCATACATTGCTCCAATTATATCCGAAGTTGGCACGTTTTTAATCTGATAGGTCACTTTAGATGGACAAGCTTGATTTGGCTAAAGATGAAGTACACATCGCACAGTGCATGATCAGTGTCTAATCCCCTGTCGTAAGGACTTTCGTCCACTGGAATTCTTCCTCCGGTGAAGGTGATCACCTTCTCAACCCTGATTTTCCAACCTCCACTTCAGAAATAATAATTTGCGAGTGCCTTTGGAAAACCTAAAAGGAGCTTCTTTTGGCCACGACTATAATTGCGCGCGACTCTATCCACAGCATACAACAACCCAACATCCATTTTTTTCCACCCTCATTTTCCAACCTCCA
Source organism: Metrosideros polymorpha var. glaberrima (assembly GCA_001662345.2). Taxonomy (NCBI): domain Eukaryota; kingdom Viridiplantae; phylum Streptophyta; class Magnoliopsida; order Myrtales; family Myrtaceae; genus Metrosideros; species Metrosideros polymorpha. Next base: position 345,207 of record BCNH02000010.1, read on the forward strand.
CTCCAGAAATAATAATTTGCAAGTGTCTTTGGAAAACTCAAAGAGATCTTCTTTTGACCACGACTATAATTGCGCGCATAATGCACGACTCTATCCACAGCATACAACAACCAAACATCCATATTTTTCCACCCTCTAAGCTGCAATTTAGTTCAGCATTCTCAAGCCGCCTTTAACCAAAGCTTTGGGCTAAAGTTGGCCCAAACCAATCATTGTACTGAAAACAGATGTCTCCTATCTTAGTTGCGGAAACGGTATTGGCCTAAATTCTATAGAGATAATTTGATATCCCTTTAATCAAACTATAGATGTGGCCAAGAGTTATCTATACCAAAAACTTCATAATATTTGCGAATTGAGCATTTTGAATATAGTCCATTGAGCTTGTATGAAGGCGACTGTTGAAACGGATCAGGGAGAACTCTAACACATATTACCAAAGTCATATATTCCCTGAAACTATGAGAAATTTAATAAATTTGAAATTGTTCTTGCAACGTGGAATAATTATCCTTGCACTTTTATCTCAAATTGCCAAAGTCAAGCCATAGTTATCGTTCTACAAATCCACGTTAGGATTTGAAAAAACCTCAAGGGCCCAATTGGGCTCAAAAGATCGGGCAATTTATAAAAAGCCCGACCCGACTATCAAGGCCCAAAAGCATAAAGAAAGACGAGGGTGCCCGTGGGGCCCCCAAATGATTCCCCCAAAAACTCTGCCGATTCTCGAGCCTCGGGACAAGAGCGGAGTTCCCAATTCCCGAATCGTCCTCCGGTTCTCCATTTAATTACAAGCGCTACCACCGTAGTCAAAGAGAGCCCCGACCGTCAACAAATAGGACAAAAGACGTCAACAAAGCCCCCTCCGGTTGCAAAACCCCATTAAATAAATAAATATATTTTTAACTTTGAGTACCAAAAAGAAAAGGTTAAAACCTTTAATTCCAGATTTTTTTATTTACCAAACTTTAGAAGCTCGTAATGTTCCATTCCAAAATCCCCGACAAGACAAAATTATTACATATATGTTTGCACAATTGGACTTTTAACGGGGACACTAATCCTTTAATTGTTCGAATGAATGATTTCGTACTAAATTTTGAAAGGAGTTAAATGAACAAATTATATCATTATAAGCTTTGCCAAAGCATTTATTGTATTTTTCTCCCTTTTTTTGACTTCTTTGTGCCTTTTTTATATTTGAATTTCATTTGACGTGGGCATGATTTTTTCCTTAAAAGCCCACGAATGTTGATATATATTTTTAATCATTTGATTGTTTTTCTTGATTCCGAAAAATCTAATTTTTTTTTTTTGCCTTCAAAATGTTTAAAGCACGATGATAAATACAATTTTAAAGTTAAAACAAACGGACTCTAAAATTGTTTTCAGAAGCTTCGGGGTTTAGTGTAAAGCAATTAATTTATGAAGAGTAAAGCGAGGGGTGTTTATATGTGTCGCCTATAAATAAAAACCAATAAAATAAATGAATGCGTCATGAGCATAGTCAAAGTTTGTACCGTACTTTTTTCCTTTTTACTTCTTTGTGCCTTTTTGATATTCAATTGTTCTTTAATGCACATATAAATTTTCCCTTCAAAGCACATGAATATTGATGTATATATTTAATCGTTCAAAGGCTTTTCATGATCTAAAAAAATCTAAAGCGATTTTTTTTCTATGAAATGTTTAAAGAGCAATCATACGTATGTTCTTCAAAATTGAAACAAACAGACCCTAAAACTCTCTCATGGTTTTGGAGTAGTGTCACGAGGAGTGAAATGAGGGGGTGTTTAGACAATTCGCCTATAAATTAAAATTTATAAAATATAAATATATATTTTTTCCATTTGGCTAATTCCAGAACGAAAAAACCGAGTTGCATGCAGTCCCTTTTTCAGGTCTCTTCTTTTTCCTCAATTCCTGTTGTCAGTCTTCTCCACCTCCTCCTCCTCTCTTTCTCGGAGCGAGGCCAGCGGCCACCAGTTCCAGGTACTCAATTCGTGTCTCTCCACCGAATTCCGGCGCTGTTCATCGTTCACTGTAGCTCCCCTGGTCCGGCTCCTTCCGTTTCGTCTCTTTCGTTGCTGCCTCTCGTCTCTGCTTTTAGGGTTTTCGAGGCTTCAGTGGGGTTGGACCCTTGAAGCGGCCGGAATCCCGGTACGTTCTACCTGCATTTCCGCTCTCGGCGTTTGTTTGGCCGGGAAGTGTCGGAAAGGGCGAGAAAACGAGGGAAAATCGGAATGCTGGTCGCGCAGAGGGCGAGGAAAATTGCTTGAGACCGGGCCGTCGTGCTGATGATAATGTCGCATCGGTGTTGCCTGTTTCGCATTTGCTATGTAGACTCTTTTTGTCGTTGTCGTTCATGCAGAGTCTGGTTATTGCATTTCTTTAAGAGGATTTAGAAGACGAAGCAGTCCAGATGGTTTTCGTAGACACGGGTCGAGCCGCGGTTCTACTGGCTGGAATGCGTAGTGCGTTAGAACTTTCATGTGTTTGTCTTGGCCCCATTGACTTGTGGGCTATTTGTGCCGTGAAATGTTGGTGAAGAATCGCTTCGCGATTGACTTGACTGGTAGAATTTCTAGGAAATCGGAGGAGTAAGATGCTAGGCCCCGTTTGTTTCTGTGACTGCTGTGGATTTTTGGCGTTGTGTAAAATTTCTCGCAATGGATGAAATTTTTTACCCCGTCTGGATAAAATAAAACCGGAATCGAAAGGCAAATGAAGCTGGCCTAGGTTCTTCCACATTTTTATGGACAGTGTATGAACATCATTTGCTCTGTTAACGTCTATGTAAAATAAGAGGTACCTAATGCTGACGCTGAGCATTGGAAAAAAAAACGTGATGGTTTGTTCCTCAAAATCCTTCAATCTTTCTGACAGTATTACCTTCCGTTTTATTATTTTCAGCTAAGGTTGTTCTGAGTTGTTTTCGAGCTTTCCCTTTATATAAATTGACACTAGAACTATTCTGTTAGCTCTCCTTTTTTGGTGCTCAGCCTTAATTTAAACTGGAAAGAAGGCTTGTTTGCCTTTTTTTGTTGATGATCCAACTTATGATCTTCTTTGTTTATTTCCCTTGCCATTTTTCTTTGCAGATAACCTATTTTCTCACAGTTGGTGAGATTAAGTTTCATTCTAGATAGAATGCTTTGTATTCATTTGTGTATATTCTTGCTTTATTTGCTTTTGTTTTACTCATACATAGCCTACTTGTACGGGTTGTAAGTTATTCTGCAAATGTTTTCTGTTCCCTGGTGTAGTGTAGAAAGGGATGGAGGAAACTTCAACAGCTACTTTAGATGCGGAGATTACAGCAATCAGGTTTGGCTTGGCATCTCGACAAGAGATTGTAAGTTTATAAGATTCTGGTGCCATATACCTTTATGTTGTCATGTAGCCTTTATTATTTCTGGCCTGTTAATTTCGTTCTTTATATAAAGAATTTAAGTTGTATGTCGGTTATGATCGTGCACTATGTTTTGAAGCTGTTGCAGTAAAATATTTTTCATGCGCAATAATTCCTCTATGTAGATCGCAGTCTGATCTTGTCATAATTAATCACTGATTACTACTGATGGACTCTCTTTGTCTTGATTTTTTTTCTTAGTGTGCAGCATCCATTAGTGATTGCTCAATTACTCATGCAAGTCAGCTTTCTAATCCATTTCTTGGCTTGCCTCTCGAATTTGGGAGGTGTGAATCATGTGGCACATCCGACCCGGGTAAATGTGAAGGTATTACTTTTATGACCGGCTTTTGTATTTTACAGCGTGGTTTTAATCTCTTAGGTTTGGATAAATTGAAGAATATAGACTTGACACTTTTTACTTTTGCTCCAGGTCATTTTGGATATATTGAATTACCAATCCCAATATATCATCCAAGCCATGTTAGTGAACTGAAGCGAATGCTAAGCATGCTGTGTTTAAAATGCTTAAAAATGAGAAACAACAAGGTACTTCCAGGTTCCCATGAATTTCTTTTGTGTTCTTCACAAGAAGCAATGAGAGCACAATCTGACATTACTTTGAGGTCTTGCTTCTATATGAGTTGGGGTACTACCGAGCTGTTTTCCTCAGAAATGCATATTTCAATTTTTATCCTGTTTTAACTTTTTCGAGGGTTTACATGGAGAAATACTGCAGCTACTTTTCCGTATAACTGGAAATTACTCTCTATATCTTGTAGAAAAGTCATTGGCACAACTTGGCATCTCCAATTTTTTATTTGCTTTGCTCCCCCCCCCCTCATTTTTCACTATACTTTTGACATCGACAATTGCTTAGTATCCAAAAGAAGAGTTTTAGCTATTTATTGTAAAATTTCCTATATCTCACCCTTATAGCCATCATAGCTTCTCCTTATGCAGATGGACTGAGTGTGTGTTTGTGTTGCTTTTAACTGGCTATGTATCTGAAATGCAGCTATGTTTATACTATATGATGCAAAATGTAGCTGTCCTTGGTAAGGACAATCCATATTCTAAAAAGGAATTCTATGTTATGATTGGATATTGTCCTTCCCATTCGAGCTTTAGTTGGGTATTGCATTCAATACTGTTGATAACAATGATTTGTTCCTTTCAGTTTCCAATCAAGAATGCTGGTGTAGGTGAACGACTATTAGCTTCATGTTGTGAGGTGATGCACTAAATTCCAAATCGCAATATGCTTTTGTATATTTATGCTTGTCACTAAAGCAATATCAGCATGTTTGTGATCTATATGATAGTATACTTTCCTGATCATATTTATGCTTGACACTAAAGCAACATCAGCATGTTTGAGAACTTTGATATGGTAGTATACTTTCCTGATCGCATGTAGTAGTTATCTGAATTGGTTTGTTGTTTAAAGAGTATCTCCTGATGACTCAGTGTCACATCTTTTGCATTTTTTGTGTATTTTGCTTGAATATATAACAAATAATTAAATAGGAACGTGTTACCTGAAATCAGATTTTTGTATTGTGCTTTATTTATTTTTTTTCCGTTTACTTTGCTTTAAGATCTGTTTAGATTGGCTACTTTCCTGCCTGCACCTAATACAACATCTACTTTCGTGGCTGTCTGGGAGATTCGATCAGTTGCTGGGTTCTGTTCAAGAAATGATGTTGACTAGACTTGCTAGAGACATTTGTAGAGGAACTGAGACTATTGGAGTATCATGCTAAATGGCCAGAAGAATAAGAAGGCCATGGTCTATAATATGGTTTTTGATAATTGTATAGACTTTGCATGCGATGGTCAATTGAGAGAGAGAGGAGAGTGGCTGAGTTGCAGGCACTGAAAGTTTAACTGTTTGTTACTATAAGCTATGGCTGGAGAGCAGAGAGAGTTTGTTCATGAGAGCAGAGGCGCAGGTACCATGGATCACTATCCATTGGTTATTTAACATCATGTTGAGCTGCATTGACTGTTGTCTGTTGGGCAACACCTGTGGCGAGTGAATTTTGGTTCCTTTTCAAGTTCAATCTTGCCCTTTTCCTATTTGTTATGGAAGGAGGCTGGTTCCTTCTATGAAAAGGATTGGAAAACTGATATCAGAGAGCAAATGATGTGAACTATATCGGGAGTATGAATGTTGATCCATGTGCATATTGCTGAACTGCCGTGTATCCATTTTTATTTGTTGATGAGTATTAATCTAGGCCAAATAGAACTTAGATGATTGTGGACATAATTTCTGTACGTTTTCTTCCACACTTCAAGTTTGGTAGCCCAACAATATCTACCTCTTGAGACATTTTGAAGGGAGTAAAGACTGATAATATTATGAAAAACCGATTTAATTGAAAAGAGGGATTACCCACATCTCTCATAATAATCAGTAGAATTCATAATTTTGATTTTTGGTAGGATAAGATAAGAGATGGGGTTTGAAAAAGTGGAGGCAGTAGTTTCTTAAAGTTAACACTGAGTGTTGGGAGTGGAGGAGACATGTATATATCCTTCAATATCATTATAATATTATGTATTATCGTCTTATCAAGACTAACTTTCATAAAAGTTTGTGTCTTGAGGCAAATGAGATGAGAAAAGATTTATGGCAAGGGAGAGTAGTGGTTTTAAATTGTTCATATAAGTAGTGTTGTAGGAGGACACGTGAAGATTTTGAGTAAAGACATGTTTTGCAGTGGAATTTATTTTCGTAAACATGGAAAAAGACATTGCTCTTTTTAATTTCCCAGATTAATTTTTTGGGGATATTTTGAAAATGAAGGAGTGTTGTAGCATCTGAGGATGCGAAAACTAAATAGATGGCCCTTTTGCTTTTTGTGACGTGCCTTTGAGGCGTAGACTGTGCTCTTTCATCACTCTGTAAATTATTTTCCTGGTACTTTTTGGTGAATGTGAATTGTGCACTCTCTTGGTGCCCTTTACTGGTATTCTTTATTACTTGTAAGACGAGGATATACATGCTGTGTTTTCCTCAAAGATGCTTCACTCGTTGTTATTATACAAGAAGTATGCTGTTGGTCATATGCCTTTGTTCTTGTCAACTGACTGGTGGCTGCTGCGGATGGGTTCTTTTGTTGGGGCATTTGTACGGGAGAGCTATTTGAAATAGAAGCTAACATTGCCCATCCTTCTATGAAAGGATGCTGGAATGGTTTATAGGTGAATCCCACTTGGATTAGGAGCAAATTTGCACTTGAGTACTTTTTAGCTTATTACTACATTATCTTTTGAATTGTCACTATTTTGGGTGGCTTTTAAAGTGACCCGTGATTTTGTTCATCCAATATTTAGGTGGATGAGTCTTCCAACCAGAGAGTTTGCGATTCTAAAGCTTTGCCAGTCCATGTGGATATTAGAGACTTGTTAACTAGTTCTGTCTATGTCAAACTCTTGGCCATGCAGAGCTGGTTGTTTTGACCAATCTAAATTGTAATCCTTTCGTTTGCTTAGGTAGTGAATGGGACAGCATTTGAATGATTGCCGGTAGAACATGAAAGTTGTTCAATTGTTTGAAATTCTGAGTTACTACTGGCTTCTATCATGATTCTGGGTCAAATAGTGAAAAGTTATTGTGAGCTTATAATGTTTTTGATACTTGTACCATATATGTTGCAAAATACAATGTTCGGATCCACCGCTAAATCATTTTGATTTTGATACTGTACCATATATGCTGTGCAGTATACAGTGTTTGGAGCCAACCCTTACGTGTGTAGATGTTTAGTTGTTGCTGCAACAGCAGCACTCGCATTGGTCTAATTCACATTTTGATTAACTTGTACATCCTCTATGCATCTTTGTTAATCCTTGTCCTATTCTTGACATAGATGAAATTCGGCAATATCTTCTTGGACTTGGATCAATAAACTATTGCCTTTGATTTCTTTCTACAAAAGTTTTGATGTAGAAGCTTCTGTACAGGATGCAGCACAAGTTTCTATAAGAGAGGTTAAGACATCAGAAGGTGCACACTGCTTGCAGTTGAAGGTATCATCGAGGTCAAGATTGCGAGATGGTTTCTGGAACTTTCTTGAAAGATACGGTTTTCGATATGGTGACAATATTTCTCGACCTCTACTGCCTTGTGAGGTTGGCATCTTCTCCCCTTTGTCAGTATGATGCGTAATTATTTTTCCGTTCAGTTTTTTCATAAATTGTCTGAAAGGATAATTAAATTGTGACAGGGTATAGGCATTTCTTTTATCACATGCTTTGACTAGCATAATGATGTGCATGTGAAGAGTGGTGCTAGTTTCTCTTGACTGAAGATACATTACATCTCTGCTTGTTTTACAGTAGATGTAGCTTCGGGTATTGTCTCTGGTGGCTCATTTTTTGCTGATGGATATTCCTACCTAATTGATGGGCTCGGAAGCTGTAGAACGGCCGCTTTTATAATTTATGCACGTTGAATTTTAAGTAGAACTGCATAAAGGTATGAAATAGAAGTGGAAAAGAAAACAAAGTTGAGATTAAGTAGATGTTGGATGGTGTTCTACTAAAGTGTCCTTTAAGAATGACACAATGGCCTTTTCTGTTATAAAGATATATGTTTATTACAATAAGTTTAGATAGGTCTTTTCTGTTTCTCAATAAGCATCCAAAACTCGTTTTCTGGTTAAGGAACCTGGAAACTCTGCATCATGGCAGCTCTTTTATACCAAAACTTGCAGATTCTCATAAATGAAGGAAAGATATCACATGCATGGAGAAGTGGAAGCCTTAGCGATATGACTTGTCAAGGCTAGAAGCAAATGCAAGCAAAAATTTGTCTTTGGATTCTATCCATGATTTAATTGGTTACTTCTGGCTGCAATAGGTTCGTCTATTCTAGGGTTGAAATTTTGTTAGTTTCCACCACCATGGTTGAAGGCTCTTTATGTAACAGATGTCTTGGAACTTGTTCCGCAAGTAGTGTGTGCTTGACTTCCTTATTTGTTCTCTTGAAGAGGTCCTTGAAGTTGCTTCGCTGCTTAATTCAATGGCATTAATCAACAGGTTGTGGAAATTCTCAAAAAAATTCCTGAGGAGACCAAAAGGAAACTTGCCGGGAAAGGATACTTTCCTCAAGATGGATATATTATCCAGTATCTACCTGTTCCTCCAAATTGCTTGTCTGTTCCAGAAGTTTCTGATGGCGTTAGTGTTATGTCCTCGGTAAGGCAAAATAAGGAGGTCCTGTCTTAAATATGGGTGCTTTGTTTTTTGGTCTCCCGAGTGTTGATAACTAAATATATCGTGTTTCTTCCCAGGATCTTTCAGTGACGATGTTGAGGAAGGTTCTCAGGCAAGTTGAGATCATCAAAGGTTCAAGGTCGGGAACTCCTAATTTTGAGTCCCATGATGTGGAGGCTCAAGATTTGCAAATTGTAGTTAATGAGTACCTACTAGTTAGAGGTACTGCAAAGGCATCTCGAGATATCGATACACGATATGGGATTGGTAAAGAGCCATCAGCTACTGCTACCAAAGCGTGGCTTGAGAAAATGCGGACGTTGTTTATCAGAAAAGGCTCAGGATTTTCCTCTCGCAGTGTGATCACTGGTGATGCCTTTAAGAAGGTTAATGAAATAGGCATTCCTGCTGAGATTGCGCAGAGAATAACATTTGAGGAGAAGGTCAGCATTTATAACATGAATTATTTGCAAAGTCTGGTGGATAAGAAGTTATGCCTGGCATACAAAGATGGTTCAGCCATGTATTCACTCAGAGAGGGTTCCAAAGGGCATACGTCTTTGAGGCCTGGCCAAGTTGTTCATCGCAGGATTATGGACGGGGACATTGTGTTTATCAATAGACCACCGACCACACATAAGCACTCTCTACAAGCACTGTCGGTTTATGTCCACGACGATCACACTGTGAAGATAAATCCTTTGATCTGTGGACCTCTTGGTGCTGACTTCGATGGGGATTGTGTCCACTTATTTTATCCCCAATCAGCACCTGCAAAGGCCGAGGTTGTTGAACTCTTTTCTGTGGAAAAGCAGTTGCTGAGCTCACATAGTGGGAATTTAAATCTGCAACTAGCTACTGATTCCCTGTTGTCTCTGAAGATGATGTTTAGGAAGTATTTTTATGATAAGTTAGCCGCTCAGCAATTGGCTATGTTTGTTTCATCAGATTTGCCACATCCTGCTTTAATGAAGGCTCACCAGTTCTGTCCTACCTGGACAGCTTTACAGATGTTGCAAACTGCTTTGCCAGCAGGCTTTAACTGTTGTGGGGATAAATATTTGATTATTAAAAGTGATCTGTTGGATGTAGATTATAGTAGGGATTTCATTGCATCCATGATCAGTGAAATAGTTACATCCTTATTTTTTGAGAAAAGTCCTGTGGAGGTTTTGAAGTTTTTTGATGCGCTTCAGCCATTACTGATGGAAAACTTATTTACAGAAGGCTTTAGTGTGTGTCTAGAGGACTTCTATATACCCCAATCAATGATCCAAGATATTCAGAAGAACATTCAGGTGATATCGCCACTGCTGTATCACCTAAGAACAACTTACAATGAACTGGTGCAATTGCAGCTGGAAAATCACCTTCGATTGACAAAACTGCCATTGTCACGATTTATCTTGAAATCATCTGCGCTGGGTGATCTGGTGGACTCGAAAAGTGATTCAGCAATCAGTAAGATCATTCAACAAATTGGGTTTCTGGGTGTTCAAATCTCAGACAAGGGAAAATTCTATTCTACCTCATTGTTTGATGAGATGGCTTCCCTTTTTAGGAGCAAATATTTATTTGAGGGAGTTGATTATCCATCTGGTGAGTACGGACTAATCAAGAGCTCCTTCATTTGTGGGTTGGACCCATATGAGATGATGGTCCATTCTATATGCACTAGGGAGGTCATTGTACGATCCACAAGGGGATTGTCTGAACCAGGAACCCTGTTTAAAAATCTAATGGCCATCCTTCGAGATGTAGTCATATGCTATGATGGCACTGTGCGGAATGTTTGCAGCAATTCAATTATTCAATTTGAGTATGGTTCTGAGGTTGGAGGCAAGCCCGAAAATCTCTTCCCTGCAGGCGAGCCCGTCGGTGTATTAGCAGCAACTGCCATGTCAAATCCTGCTTATAAAGCAGTTCTTGATTCCTCTCCTAGTAGTAATTCCTCATGGGAGCTAATGAAGGTAATAATACTCTTTTCTGTTGATGGTTAGAATTACTTAACACTTGACGTTCCATCTCTATCTCATGGAGAATTTGAATCTTTTCATGTCCTCGTTTGTCCTTATAGGAGATACTGCAATGCCGAGTCAACTTTAGAAACGAACCAATTGACCGCCGTGTAATTTTGTACTTGAATCGATGTGGTTGTGGAAGAAAGCATTGCAGTGAAAATGCTGCATGTCTAGTCAAGAGTCACTTGAAGAAAGTGAGTCTCAAAGATCTCACAGTTGACTTCGTGATCGAGTGAGTCTTTTATATTGTATATTTCTTTTGTATGATTATTTACTCTTCTGCATGGAGACATTTGCTTTTACAAATCCTGTCTTCTATTTTATGCCTACTTTCTCTTGATCTGTAGCTACTTTCTATCACATTGACAATAATAAGAGAGCCACTTGCCAAGTTGTCTGCTGCTTGTGATACTGCAGTTTCAATCATTGCTGCTGACTATTTTCATCATATGCCTGTCTAATTTGGTAAAAGGTAGCTGAGCTATTACAATCTTGTACCTTGATTGTTACTTATGGTTCTGTGCTGAGCCTTAATTTCTTTATCCGCAACTAAATTGTTCACTCCAGAATAGTTGCTCAACGTTCAAAACTTATGAAAAACAGAAATGCCTTCTGTTTAAATAATTAAAGCTTTAAGATCACTCATTTTGTTTACTGTAGTTTGTGTTTATCGGAAGATTATAATAAATGGATCTATGATTTATGTGCTGCTTGTCCTTGATTAACACCTAACTCTAGGGCTTCATGTCTTTGTTGGATTGGAACTGCTGCACAGTCTATTTCCATCAGCCTAAAAATTGAGTACTCTAAATTTTTCCTGTTCAAACATTGCTTTGAAGGAAAAGTAGATTTTTAAAGGTGCTAAAGTGTCTTGTTTTTGTACATATGGTCTTTGATTTGTGATATGATCGCTTAATTTCTTATCAGTGTATGACCTTATATCTCTGCTGAAGAGGACCTAGGTTTGCTCAATTGAATCAGATTTTTTTTATTCTAGTTAAGAGATATTTAATTTCGGATATCTGATAGGAATGTTTAATGTGGCCTCTTCTTTCGGTCTAACAAAACAATGGTCTTACAGTAGTATATGATCTTGTGCTCGCCTCTTTATTTTGTCTGGTCCATGAAAACTGATGTTACTTAGACATATTGCCAACAGGTTTTGTGGTAAATGCAGCAAAATAATATTTGAATGAGAAACCAAAGCAAAAATCTAAAGGATGTGAAAAAGATATAATTTGATTTGAAGAAAATTCATGTATTTGCATCTTATACTGCTCGTCATAATTATTGTGCTCTTTTAGTGCACTAACGATGAGCATGTGTACTGCTGTTGGGAGAACTCCATCCTACACCACGTATAATATACACAATTTTATTAAGATGTTGTAATCGATGCAACGATGATAATTATTAGTGTGCATCATATTGTCAAATATCACTTTATTCTCATCATATTGGGAAATAAGACTTTTCTATGTTCAACCCTGTGGTTCTAGAAATGCACATGACTCGCTTTCCAATAAAGCGTTGTGATAGCTATATATTATCCTGATATCAGCTTGTATCAACTGCTTGGAGAACGTGATAGCTTGCTTTTCTCTGTTTGGTGATTTGAGGTTTCAATTTACATGTAGGTATAAGGAACTACGGACAGTGTTGGAAAGTTCTGAAGCTCATGCTGGACTGGTTGGTCATATTCATCTCAATGAGGTTGTTAATTTAGTTTCCACGATTGCAGCTTTGCGTATAAAGATTAATGTTCGGTAATTTGGGTTACCATTAGGGTGTTTTGCTTTTCTAAGTTGCAAGCTTTGTGAAACAGGTGCTTCTGAAAGAATTGAACATCCCCATGGCTGATGTTCTGAAGCAGTGCCACGAAACCATCAACTCATTCCGCAAGAAGAAAAAAGTTGGTAATCTTTTCAAGGGCACAGCGTTATCTGTCAGGTTAGTGTTGTTATTTTCATAGTAGGTGGAGGATTTGCCTGCTGCATCTCATATAGTGTGCTTCCGGCAGTTACATTTGCAGTTTGTGCACTGTCCTGCAAAGTTGACCAGTTCCAAAATTTTGTGTGCTCAATGAGCTGGCAAGCAATTATGTAATTGATGGAACTAAGAAGCTGTTACATTTTTCATAAATATGTGCAGTTGATTCTGAAAATGTCAAAAGGTAGAATTCCGGTTCATACACGCATCACATAGATTCAGTTTAAGAAAGTGATGAATGACTTAGGAAAGCAAAAAAAATGGTATATCTAAAGGCAAAATATTTCGGACAGTTAGTTAAATGTTTCTATCAGATCTGTTGATTAACAGCTAGTGGATCAAATGGTATACTCTATAGCTGTTGAAGAATGCGGACATTAAGTTTTAGTTGGACATTTCACTGGTTCTCGAAATATCCTCCCTAAGTGTGTTATCTATTTGGGTTTTGTTTTGGGAATGTTTGCTAGTGAAGATTAACTATCCGGTGAAGCTTCAAATGGTATAACATGAATATTTACGTCAAATATTGTAGAAGCAACTGGGCTGTGAGGTGCACATCTGTTAATTTTACTTTTTCTTTAACTACACTAGTCTAGAGAAACGTTTTTTTGGGATATATGTTGAGGTATAAAACAACTACCTCGTCCATAAATGGTTTATTTAGCATTTATTGATATTATTGGATGTGTGATGATTTAGCATGTAAGTTCTCTGGCATGATCTTAATTTGTGCTTGTTGCCATTGCTTGACAGTAGTACAAAATGGCTAAAGATTTAACATTGTAATTTTAGCATTTATTGATATTTTGTCGACTTGTCTTCCCCCTTTGCAGTGATGGCTGCTCTTTCCAGCCATTATGTGCGGGTGGGAGATCCCAAATGCCGTGCTTGATGTTCTCTTGTTTGGATGCAAATGATCCTCAATTGGAGAAAATTACACATGTTCTTGCCAACAAGATATGTCCTGTTATACTTGATACAATCATCAAAGGTACTGTAAATTGCTACAAGGTTACACCATTATTTCTATTGTTTGTTATCATTGCTCATAGCTTTATGCATCTATCAAAGCCGTAGTGGCTACTTCAGTTGTGCGAGATTGGGTATAAGATTGTTATTCTGTGTAATGCTCTCCAGAATGTCCTATTTGTCTTGAAGTGCTGTGTCTTTTTTGTTTTGATGACTCTGGGCAGGGTTATAAAGATGCTATAGCTCCTTGTACATTAGCAAGGATAGGAAAGTTTTATGGATGATGTGATGGTTCCTGTGATCTTGATCTTACAATTTAAGATTCCATAAATCAAGTCTGGCTTTCTGAATGATAAAGGATTGGAATGGAGGGTGAAAGTCAATGAATTGTGTGATGTTAGGTTGTGAATTATATATTACAAATATATGGTTACATGTTCTGTATACATGTCAGCATGCCATAATGTTTGTTGAATTCAATCTATTTATTATCATTATTAATTAGTATTACTACTTTTTGCCAATATGCTTCTCAAATAGTTTACGAAGTGTTCAGTCCTTTGCAGCAAAATAAATTAAAAAAGAAAAAGAAAACTTAGGTGGAGTTATCTTGACATATTATTGAGGCACATTAATGGACAGGTGACCCCCGGATTAGCTCTGCAAACATCGTCTGGATTAATCCCGATACAACTTCTTGGATAAGAAACTCTCGCAGGAATCAGAAGGGTGAACTGGCATTGGATATTGTTCTTGAAAAATCAGTATGCAAACGAAGTGGTGATGCATGGAGGATCGTTCTTGACTCATGCCTTCCTATACTTCATTTAATTGACACGAAACGTTCTATTCCATATGCAATAAAGCAAGTTGAGGAATTGCTTGGAATATCATGTGCTTTTGATCAGGCAATCCAGGTATGGTTCAAGTTCTGGATAGGTACATTCTCACAGTTGTTCCTTTGTCCCTTGATAGAGTGGCTTCTGGGGAGTATCCCCACCTTTTTATTTTTACGTTTCTCTATTTTTTTCCTTTCTGTATCCTTAGACAACTCCAATTTTATGGCCATTTGCAGCGTCTTTCGACATCAGTTGCAATGGTGGCCAAAGGAGTTCTGAAGGAGCATCTAATGCTCCTTGCTGACAGTATGACTTGCTCTGGAAGTCTGATTGGCTTCAACTCTGCTGGATATAAAGCCTTTTCCCGGTCACTGAATGTCCAAGTTCCATTCACTGAAGCAACGCTATTTGTATGTAGATGTTCTTGTTTTGACGGATGTGAAGGAATAGTGTTTGACTGCTCAAGTAGCTGTCATTGCTTATCTATTTCAACTCTTATTATGCTTGCTTGCAGACACCCAGAAAATGCTTTGAGAGAGCTTCGGTAAAGTGTCACGTGGATGCTTTGTCAAGTGTCGTGGGATCTTGTTCCTGGGGTAAACGCGTTGCTGTTGGCACAGGCTCCAAGTTTGATATCCTCTGGGGCACAAAAGACAGGGTTAGAATTTTGAAATCACTGGTTACCCTCCTGATTTATACACTAGAACATATATAGCCGAAACAGAAGTTTGATGGAATGACTTTTCAATACCAGACGAGAATTTTGTTCACACTCACATTACATTCTATTCATTTAAATTACTTAACTGTTATAGATAGCACTTCGAAAGTACTGCTAGGGGTGTAATGAAGCTGAGTCAAGTCATTACCTTGCCAAGCATGAGCTTGACTGGCATACTTGGTGCTTGATTGAAACTTGGCTTGAGCTCGATTGAGTATTAAAATTTAGGTTTGAGCTTGACTCAAACAAAAAAACTCAAGCTCGACTTGATTATAATAGAGTTAGACATGAACTTGAGCTCGAGCTCGAGTTTAATAGGCTCGAATATTGTCCATGCATTTATGTGTATCAAAGTTAAATAGGCAGTTACTGTTTTTTTTTAAATTATGAAATGCTTTTGAAAAAATAGAAGCTTGATTAGGCTTATGAGCTTGTTGAGCTGGGTATTGGTGAGCTTGAACTTGACTCAATAGTGCACTTGGGTAGCTCAAACTTGAGCTCGACTCAAAATTAGGCGGGTCAATCTTGAGCTCATGAGTAGCTTGGCTTAGTTTCACCCCTAGTTATTGCCTCATATTGTGCAATATCTAAGTGTTGTTCATAATCGTTTTATTGATCTGTGTTGGACTAATCATCTAATTTACCAATAAGTAATTCACATTTCCTATTAAATGATTCACATTTGATATTACCCAGTGGTATAGCATATTAAAGTTTTAATCATATTAAACATGTGGTCCTGACGAAAATTGTATATCAACTTGATCGATGGGAAAAGAACAAACTCTCTATCATCTTTGTCAAATGCATAAAATTCTTCCTGTTGCATTTACTGGATCTTAGTTTATGCTATGTCCAACAATTCTAGTCACTTAAAGTATATATTTTAGGCTCCACATTTGACTGTTACTATCATTGACTCGTCAATTACGTTGAGTTTTGGCACATTGATAGGTACTACATTAGAAAAAGTTGATGCAGTGTATCATTTGGAATTATATATCAAAATTGGCGGAGCTTGCTCATATATATAAAGAAAGGTTTTATCATATTTTGGCCCTGCTATGACATATCACTAACATTTTGAGAGTAAAAAATCTGATGGCACAATTTTAAAGTTATGAATTTAAAAAAAGTGGAATGTGAAGATGTATAGATAAACTCTCCAAAATCGTAGTGAAAGAAATGAATTATTCGTAGTTGCCATATGGTTGGGGAGCAGTTCTAGTCACCAAGTTTATAATAAGGAGAATAAAAAAGGACATTAACATTTTCTATGTAAGGAAGTTGCGTCAGTTGAACATTGTGGGGTTCTTGAAGGAGTTGTCATCCTACTTTTAAAAACTAAAAAGTCGGGGAAAAAGTTAGTCTCAGCTCTGCATGTTTCTGTACAGATCACCAATGTCTTAATAGAGCTGGTTATCTCGAATTTCTTATGCACACTGTTCTAAGTGAACTAGTTTTACAGGTGGATTCAAAACAGGAGGGTGCCACTGAAGTGTATAGTTTCCTTCATATGGTAAGAGGCCCCAGTATGGAAGAAAGAGGAGATTCTACTTGTCTTGGCGTTGAGATTGAGCATCTTGACTGGGAAGAGGAAAATGCAGAGCTCAACCGATCTCCAGAAAACAATTCTGAGAAACCTGTTTTTGAAGACAATGTTGAATTCCAGGATAATGTCGACGTTCAGCCGAACGGATGGAATTGGGACAAAGTCACATCGGCAGATAATGGATCCAGTGGTTGGGATGCTAGTGCTTCCTGGGAGAAGAATGACAAAGATTCAACCGCACCAGGAAACGATAGACAATCAACTGCATGGTCTAATTGGGGATCCAAGAAAGCAGAGAGCCAAGTTATAGACTCTCAAGTGGATGATACAAAGAGCAGTTGGAACAATTCGGCATCTTGGGATAAAAAAGCTGATAACAACCAGTTTGCTGGTCATAACTCAAAGGATCCGAGCTGGGGGAATGGTAGAACTGATGATGATGATGATCTCCATTCTACAAAAGTCAATGAAATTTCTTCCAAATCTGGTGGATGGGGGACTGCTGCCTGGGGTAGTGATGGTCACTCTCAGAGCAGAAAGAGTTGGGATGGTTCTGAAAAATCTATAATCGACGAAACTCAAAGAAGTAAATCGGAACAGCAAAGCCATGGATGGGAAGCCACAAGCTGGGGGAAAAAACCAGATGATGAAGTGGGTTGGTGTGGTGCTCAAAGTGTCAAAGATAAGTCTGGAAGAGCTGATCTGGATGATTCTACCAAAGCCAATGAACAACCTTCTGTATCTGGTGGATGGGATGCTGTGGTTGGGGTCATGAATGAAGTTGTTTCTCAAAGTGAAAAAGGTTGGGATAGTTCTCGAACTGCAGAAACTGAAAAACAGAGTCAGTGGGAAACTGCGGGCTGGGGCAAAAGGGCTGAGGGCAGTGAGGTGTCTCGAGGAGGTTGGAACAGTTCTCAAAATGCAGATGATACATCCAAAAGAGTTTTTGAAGATGGTTCTCAACTTGAAAAACGTTGGAATATTTCTGAGAGCCCTAAAGCTAAAGAATCTAACAAACAGAGTCAATGGGAAGCCACAGGCTGGGGACAAAAGGCTGAGGATGGAGATATGTCTCAAAGAGGCTGGAATACTTCTAAAAGTGTTGAAGACATGCCTGGCAGAGCTGATGCAGATGTTCTTCATCCTACAAGACCCAATGAACTGTCTTCCACATCTGGTGGATGGGGTGCTGTGGCCTCGGGCCAGAGCGAAGGCAGTTCTCAAATTGGAAAAGGTTGGAATGCTCAAAATTCTAAAACTGAAGGAACAGAAAAATCAAGTCAATGGGAGCGTCAGAGCCAATGGGGAGGAGATTTGAAGAAGAAAAGCAAGGGACAGCATCCTGATTGGAAAATGAGAAGGAGCCTTTCGCGACCTCGTGAAATGATAAGTGAGGACCCAGCTGCTCCTCGCATGTACACGGTAACGAGGCAAAGATTAGACATGTTCACATCAGAGGAACAAGATATACTCACAGTTGTGGAACCGATCATGCAGTCAATACGAAGGATAATGCATCAGTCTGGGTTAGTTTCATATGATGTGCTCATAGCATTAGCTCATTTGATCTTGTAGTTTTCACCTGGATTGTGTGCATGTACATGTGTATAGATTTGCATGTGTTCCTTTCCTAATAGACGCAGTTACTAATTCTGAAATGCCACTTCCTCTGCACTTTTTCTCCATAATACACCAACATTGCGCATGTAATTTGACAATTGGCTCATGAGATGATAATACTTGGTTGTGATACTCATGATTGTACCAACCAATGTTGTAAATACTGGACCACAGTAAGAACCGTTATCTTAGGGGCCTCGTTGGTGGGTCAATCCATTCAACTGTCGGTTCAGTGATGCTGATGTCATCAGTTAAAACAGAGGAGCAAATATAACATTGGTCGGGAAAGAAAGCTAAAACCACTACTGCCATAGTTGAAGTGGTTGTACTTATTTTATGCAGAAGATAATTTTTGTGACAATATAAAATTTCCGTATTAAAGTTTTCTGTAATGACTGAAGAATTTTTTGGCTTCTCATTCTCGACTCTTTGTTGTCCTCATTTGCTTCGTTTGCATACTATTGCTCTTTTGTTTTTTCTTCATTCTGTGGTCCTTGGCAGTGCCTCTCTCTCTCTCTCTCGCGCGCGCGTGCGCGCACATTTTCATGTTGTAAGCTGCTTCGCTTATCACATCCTTTTCTATCTGAAGGTACAATGACAATGATCTGCTGTCTGCTGAGGATCAATCCTACATAGTTGATAACGTTTTCAATCACCATCCAGATAAAGCAGCTAAGATGGGAGCAGGAATTGAGCATCTGACGGTATTATTTTAATGATGAATATGCTTACTTCTGATTAATGCATCCTGATAGGATTTACTGTCGTTTGAATGTGACAAGCGAGATTATGCAAACAAGAATTTCCATTTCTTCTGCATGCATGCTATGTCTGAGAGATGATGTTCCTTGCGGGTTTGGGGTTAGTCGAGTGATTTTCTTCTTCTTCTTCTTCACCTCATCTTTTCTCAAAAAAATATGATTTTGGAAGATGTTACACAGCATGGAATTGGGTAAATGGTTGATGATATATGCAATCAGTTAATGACTTGAGATTCTATTTCAGAAATAACCAAATGAACTTTTGATGTAATAATGCTCACTGACATGATGAGGCAGCTCTCATATATACAGGGAAATATCTTTATCTATGATTTGGTGGCTCTTTATTCAGTAATGGTATGGTTTTGATGAAATCTAGTATTCCTAATTTTCACCAATAATGCCCCCACCCCTCATGGGGTCATATATGTGCTTTATTCTACGAAATGTCATTTCACCCTATATCTCGCCTCTCCCCCATGAGTTAGTTGTTGCAAATATGTTTGTCCTGCCCTATGCCTGAGCCATCCTCAGCGCCCGCCACCTTGAAACCTCCAGTCTGGGGATATGTCCTTTAACTATAGTGTTTATATCGTCTCTGGAATTTTATATAACTCTCTCTCTCTCTCTCTCTCTCTCTCAAGCTCTCAACCTTTTAGGATTAAATTTGACAGGTTAGCAGACATAGCAGCTTCCAAGACAGCCGATGCTTCTACGTGGTGTCTACTGACGGTTCTCGAGTGGACTTTTCCTATCGGAAGTGTCTAGAGAATTTTGTCAAGACCAAGTACCCTGATGCTGCTGACTTATTTATTGGAAAATACTTTAAGAGACCCCGCTCGGAGGGCAAACGGGAGCAGAGCGTTGCCCCAGAAGAGCCTACAGAAAATAGATAGGGGTCAATTCTTTTGTATTTGGGAAGTAGTTCTTTTAGGTTAGAATTTTAGTTTTTGATGCGGAATTTGGTCGTCTGCTCTTTTGATTTGTATATATGGTAAGCAGACGATTCTGTAAATATCGCCTTGCCGATGCCCTTTTCTGTCAATTGTATCTTCTCTTTTTTTCGGTTAATCATTTTGGAGGAGTCCATTATGCCTGGCAGTTCAGGAAAAGAGTGATGAGAAATCATCAGATTTCCTTCGGAGTTGCAGCATCGTAACAACATGAAGAACATTGCCCTTGAACGTGCATACGGGTTGCTTTTCTGAATCGGCTTGTAACTCTGAGTTATGGGTCAGAGATGAATTTATGTGGTCTTGCCTCTGTCATGCACACCAATATCTTGAAAAAGAAAAGAAAGTGTAGAAAAGCAAGCACGTCTGAAGTTGGTAGAAGAAGCTTTGAATGGGGAACTCTTGCGAATCTTCTCCTGCGCTCGTTCTGGCAATAATGTGTAGACGAGCTCTAGCATATATTAACATATCACATTCATTCTAGCTTTCCCAATTTCGACATACCGACATGTGCAGAGATCTTAGGCGTATTCGCGAAAAATTCATTCGATCCACCGATGGATGATGAAAGGGAGAACATTACGTTCATCCAATCTTCTTGCTTAGGCGCCTTAATCGGTTGGAGAGCAGAGGTTCACTTGATTTCCTTTTCGCAGTTCAGCCTTAAGAGCTCCAAAACTAAGAAAGAGTCCTACTTAAAAAAATGATAAAATAGCTTGTCTTCGAGTGAGTCTATTTTATCAGGAGAAAATCGAATATTCTGTTCCAACACAATTTGATTTATTTATTTTTTTTGTTCCTATTATGCCCCCATGCTCTATTCACTGGCTCCTTTTGGATATTCGCATTAATTTAAGAGGATTCGACCGAATTATCCAAAGATCAGAAAAGTCCCGCATTTACTTATGATAAAAATGACTTTTTGTGTGGATATATATTCAGTACAAAAAGGCACTTAGACATATAAAAAGCAGGCTCTCCCGCAGAAAGTCTCTTGCCACTCACTCCGGAACTGATCCACTTCGGGACGATCAGCCCCCACCTTCGTCTGGTCCGGTACCCTCCTCGTCGCATCGCTTCGTTCATTCCTACGATTCGATCGTCGATCGGCGTTTCTCTTCCGTTGTCGTGCTTCTTCTTCCGTCTTTGTAGCTTTGGGTTGAGATGAGACCTCGTTGCAGGTTTAATGGCGTCTTTGCTGGCTCAGCTCGGGTTGCCGCCGGAAAACGGGTACAGGGCATGGGAGGATCAGAGCTTCATCAAATTGCGGAAGCGAGATCATCACGTCACTCTGCATTGTCACGATTCTGTCGAAGGTCAGTGTCGTTCATGTGCTGGTCATATCTGATCATCTGTGAAAAGTGCTTTGATCGGTTGAACAAGAAGGGAAAAAAGAAGGAGAAGACAGAGGTCGAATTGGGACTGCCGGTCGTGTGATATACCTCTTATTTATGAGCGATCGGTTAATTTTTTTTCCCCTGGGAGGCAGGTATGACTGACAGGGGCATGTGATTTTGTCGCTTTATTGTGGCCTTCTGGTTGGACTTTAGCTAGCGTTCCCCTTATTCTTATCATGTTGAATCCCACAGTCTAGGCATATCCTACTTCGTTCTCCTGCTTTTGTAAGTTGTTCTCGTTATTGGGTGCTTGCATTTTGGAACTTGCTCTTTGTCATGTTGTCAGGAGCTCTTAGGTACTGGTTCGAACGGAATAAAGTGGACTTCGCATTGGCAAACTCAGCCGTGTGGGATGATGATGCCATTAATAGCGCTCTTGATTGCGCTTCTTTTTGGGTCAAAGGCTTGCCTTTTGCAAAGTCCTTGTCTGGCCATTGGAAATTCTTCATGGCTCCGTGTCCCAAAGAAGTCCCCAGCAACTTTTTTGATACTGCATTTGAGGATTCTACATGGGAGAGTTTACCTGGTATTGCAAGTCTTCATTCTTCATAAAAGCAGTCTTTAAGATTCAAGCGTTGCATCCCCTAGTTAATGTCATTCTTTTAAGGGGATAAAAGATTACTAGGCCGAAGATCAAATGTCGAAAAGAACCATCATTTCTGCATGTGTCCAGGTTAAGAAAATGTTGTGCTACTGCAAAAAGTTTAGTGAAGGTGCAGCTGTTAATGAAGGACATTCCTATATTGATATTCCCTTCTACAGTGGGAATCGACCACGATAGTGCTCTTCTATCTCATGAGTCAGTCTCTGCTAAACTATACCTCATTGAATTTTGCTATAGTAAACCCCTAATGCCATTGGTGATGCAATTTTAGTGAGGATTTGGGGTGGGGAGTTGTTCAAGTGGGATCATGAAATGTTTCAACCAATCCCAGTTCAGATAATAAATTTATTGCATATTTAGTGCATTTTGGATATTCTCTAATATTATGCTAGGTAGGAATCTTTTGTGAGGTCTTTTTGGTTTCATTGTTCAGGTATATTGTCATATTTATCATTATGTATAGCATACTGCAACATCTTCTAATTTTATCACTCATTTTGTTCAAATTGGAGCAGTTCCTTCCAATTGGCAGATGCATGGATATGATAGACCTATTTACACAAATATTCTGTACCCATTTCCACTTGATCCTCCAAATATTCCTTTGGAAAATCCAACCGGTTGCTACAGGACATATTTCAGCATCCCTAATGAATGGAAAGGTATTAGTTGTTTGAATGCTCTATATGTTATATGTTTAGCTACTCTGAAGCTGGTCTGCTGTAATGAAATAACAGAATGTTGCTGCTCATATTTTTAAACTTTCCTTCCGTTTGTTGTTTCACACCTATATCCTCGGGGCACCGCTTGATGTTGTCTGATGCTTCATATGTGTATGTCTCATAATTGCTAAAGATTATTGTGTGATGATAGAGTCCGCATGGAAAACTTCTGAGTATGCCTGTACCATGTTAGCTAGCTCCTGTATTCATGTGGATCATGAGAATGCTGAATGAAATCTAAAAGTTATGGTCTAAATTTCATACGCTCAGCTGATTGAAGGAATTTCCTCTCTTTTGATTTTAGGTCACAACTTGTAAATAAAGGATAGCCTATAGAATGATATTGCACTATGTATTGAAGTTTCCTATGCTATGTCTCCGTTTAGTCGCTGTCGGAGGAAACACATTGTAGTTACTAGCTGGTGGACAACTATTCCAGCAAATTGGTGACTTTTGGTAATCACTTAGTTCGGTAGATTATGATTGTGGTCAATCCTTCAACTTGAAAGTTCATCAGCCAGTCACTATTTACTGTAAAAATCTGCTTTTATTTCCAACATTATTATTAACTCTTTATCATGGCTTTAGCTTTGCTTCGTATTAACATTGAATAGGGCGTAGGATTTTGCTGCACTTTGAAGCAGTGGATTCTGCCTTCTGCGCATGGATTAATGGAGTCTTTGTGGGGTATAGGTAATTATTTCTCCACTTTTCATTAACTGTAGTTATATAATCTTTTGACCACAAGTATATTCTATCAGAAAAAAATTGCGGCATTTTGTGAATATTCTTCCTTGCATTGGATTTTGAGAATTATTGCCAATTCATCTAATAAAGGCATAGTTTCAATTTAATTATTGCAGAAGACATAAATACAACTTAAACACTTCCTGCCCCAGGTGGGTTTGCTCCTGCCTGGGCCTCAAGTGTCAATATGAGGTATAGGAGGGTGTAGAGGCTTAAAACATTGGACCTGTCCCTTTGATACCATGTTGAGTTTTTTAATCCATGCTGACGCTTGAGGCCCATTTTGTTTCAGAAAAGATTTTTTTATTTTCCTTTAAATAGAAAAAGAAAACAGAAAAAGTAAGTGTTTTTGTCTCTCTTTTTCTCCCTTTGAACAAGTGAAAATAAGAATTCTCTTTAAGAATGAAAATAGCGGAAAATGTTTGTGTTCCATCATAGTTGGAAGAGAGGCTTTTCTTTTGTTGTTCCAGAGTTTTCATTTGGAAAGAAAACAGTGAAAGCACCAAAAAGTTGTTGTAACTTTACTTTTGAAAACTACTTCCTTGTTTTGTTTTGAATACTCTCTTCAAAATGTTACCGGTCGCATTTTAGGGTCTGTTTCATTCTTAGAGAATTAAATCAGAAAATCCAGAAACTTTCCTGTTAATCTAACCAGGCCTTAAGTTGGTAGATAATGGTTTTGATACTTACGAACTTCTATGTCATGCTCTAGAACAACGGATGTTAGTATCATGCAATGCATCCTTATTCACTTAATTCTTTCGTTCTTGCTTGCATTTTGGTGGTACATCAGTTTGACATTTCCTAATGCATTGACATTTAACCCTATTATCAATAAATATTAGATAGCCTGGAAAATATGTTCATAGAGAATGTCTTCATTTAGTTAATTGTTATTATGGCCCAAGTAGAGAATTTTATGGCCTTGTCTCTGAGAGAACAAAAAGAAGGTTGAATAATGCACTTACCTTATTGTTTGATGTCATTGATGATACCTCATTCTGGATTTTGGCTTGGCCAGAGCATGTTTTGCTTTGATGATTGTCTGAGTCAATGTTGTTGCTTTTTATTTGAAAGAAATTTGGGACTTCTATTTATACTCTTATTGTTTACTAGATTGTACTTTTCTTTTTCCTCTCAAATTAAACGAAGTATGTGAAAGGCAGATCCCTGTTGTGCAGCACTTGCTGAAAAGGGGGCGAGAGATATAAATTAGTTATAGGAAGAATCCTGATGCAGTGAATTTGTTGAGAAAGCAAGTTTCAGTTAATGTTATAGTGGAAAACTTTCACTGCTGGGTTCTTGAACAGGAAAAATACTGAAGGAAACAGTGTTCAGTTGTTTTAATCAGATACAATTGACACATCCACAATGCCTGGTTTTGCAGTCAGGATAGTAGGCTGCCCGCTGAATTTGAAATCACTGACTACTGTAAGCCTACTGAAGAAAAGAATGTTTTAGCTGTTCAAGTATTTAGATGGAGTGATGGATCTTATCTTGAGGATCAAGATCATTGGTGGTTATCTGGTATTCATCGCGATGTGCTTCTTCTAGCTAAGCCACAGGTTTATTTTCTCGACATTCTCATTTCCATGGGATTTCTTCTTCTCCATAATTACTGGTTGTTGAACTGTTAATGCTAGTGGTGCTTCAGGGAACATAGTTGAATTTTTAATCTGGGATAGTGGCTTGCTTATGTATATATGAGTTAATATTTAATAATCTTTGTAAGCTAAGCTTCTTTTCTTCTCTTATTGAGCATTTGAATTTTCTCTTGTAAGCTGGTGGTATATTCTTCTCTTTGAGTAGATTAAGGATAGGAATGTCTTTGTAAAACTGTTGTTCACCCTATGCGGAAGGCTCTAAATAGCATGATATATATATCTGTAACATGTGTATATAATATTTAACCATATTGGTTTCTTTAATAACTTAATTAATCCTGATAAAATCAGATAAATCTGCCAAAACCTCCTAATGTACTACATGTTGATTTGGAATCTAGTCTAGCTGCATACTTTGAGTTTCTTGTTATCTCATGGATTGATATGATATGCAGTCTGATGAAACTCTGTGGGAGATGTCTTCTGACCTTTTCACCACCTGCTTATCGCATGGATTGGAATTGACTAGCTATAACATAATTATTCAGGTATTTATTGCGGACTATTTTTTCAAGTCTAACCTGGATGTCAATTTCACGTGCGCTGATGTTCAGGTAAGTATACGAGCAGAGTTTCATTATACAAAAATTAGATTTGTTTGAATCGAGAGCATTCTTCTCCAACTGAAGTGCAGTGTTTTAGATTGTCTGAGTAGCCTCTTTTGCTTTATTTATCACTTTCACTATGATTCTCTTGTTCTATGTTTTTTTTCTCTTTGTGTGCAGCAAGGTTCTTGCCATCTAGATGCCTTTATCTGTAACTTAGCAGTTATCTTTTATATCTTTTATCTTGAACCTTTCATCTTAGTTGACTAAAAGATTTTATACAACGTAAAAATGGATGTTTATCCACAGCCATTTGTGGCCTACTCTTTCTTTCCAGATGACAAAAGTTGCTGATAACATACAAACAATCACAAAACAAGTTAAGCCTTTTTCCACTAAGTCGGATCTGCTATGATTAAAGAAAATTTTGCTGAAAAATGGGAAAAGAAGAAACTAACGAATTTCTCATTCTTCCTGAGTAATGGTCTTTTCCTTTGCATTTGGGATCTTTGCTTTCATAATAGTGCCAAAACTCCAAATATGGACGACACATTCTGAATAGGCCCTGATGTGGTAGAGTGGATTTGCCATCTACTCCGAAGAAGTCTCGATTGTTCTGTCAACGTTGCATAGTAATGCATCATGTGGGATATCTTGCTTCGTGCTTTTAGCAATCTTTTCTCTTTCTGTTTTATATTTTTTGAGAAAACTACTGTCTCCTTATATTATTGGCTTCTGCTACATTAAGCAGTCTTCTGCCGGCGGATGCAGGAAATAGGTTGAGGTGGGGGGCAGATGAAAACCTATGCTTAAAATTTACTTAAAATAAACTTGCAAAAATTTTACAAGGTAAGTAAAATATCCATTCTCGTATCTGACCAAAATATATACAAATTAACTGAAGTAATTAAATATATTATCCTTAATGATGCAGTTCTTTAAATTTATCCTATGACTGTCAGTTGGATACGGATCACTTTTAGTACCCAACTGTGATATACCTATACTTCACTGGTTGCCAATACCCAATTACATGTGAACACAAGATAATTATACATTCGACATGAAAATATCACAGCATAAGGAAGAAGGCCAAACGTTATTGCGTCTCTCTTTGGATGTTCTAGTGTGAGTCGGACATGTCACCATATACTTCTCCCCGACTCGGGTAATTGAGGGCTGTATAATCATCATAGCATACTTTCTAATTTCTCCACAAATTTTAACTAATTTTACTGTTGTTATCTTACTGATCACCTCTTTATTTGGAAAACTTCCATGCTCTTCATGCAGGTTGAAGTTAAGATAGATGATTCTAGACTAAAGCCTGCAGACAGCATTCTTTCTGACCTAATAATCGAAGCTAAGCTCTTTGATACTTCTATCTGGTACAACAAAGATGGTCATGTGGATCTTCTCTCATCTAATGTTTCTGATCTAAAGTTCAACTGCTCATCCTCCGAAAGACTTGGGTTTGATGATTTTATGCTCGATGGAAAACTGGAAAGGCCTAGGCTCTGGTCGGCTGAACATGTAAGGAAGTTGTTCATAAAGTTCTGAAATGAAGATTCTTGATTATGTTTTTGAAGTAAGTGGTTACTACATATGTTAATAGATTTCTCTGTAATTTCCCTTTTGGATCTTTCGGTGTTGCAGATCACGATGACACGGTTCTTATTCTTATATGTATCATTTCTATCATAATGATAATGGATATTAGTAATCAATTGACTTTTTGGGATTCTCTTAGTATGGAATTTCTCCTAGTAATTTCAACATTATTTCTTGTACTGTAGATCCTATGCATATAGATGTGCCATACAAATTTTTACTTCCCTGTCTCTTTTATTATAGATTCCATGCATATTAGCCCTCAGAAAATGCTTTTCAAGAAGTTACTTGTTTACATTTCTTATTCTTTGCTGGCTCGTGTCATTTCAGCCAAATCTCTACACTCTTGTCGTCATCCTTAAAGATTCCTGTGGCCATGTTATTGACTGTGAATCATGCCAAGTAGGCATCCGGCAAATTTCCACAGCCCATAAACAGTTGCTTGTTAATGGGCATCCAGTCATAATAAGAGGAGTGAACAGGCATGAGCATCATCCACGTCTAGGAAAGACAAACATTGAGTCTTGCATGGTTAAGGTAATAATTGAATTTTTTTTTTATATCTTCCCTATGGCAGCTTTTAATAATGGTGTTAGTTGAAATTGTATTTAAGCTCTCCATCTTTGCAGGATTTAGTTCTTATGAAGCAAAATAATATGAACGCTGTGAGAAACTGCCATTATCCTCAACATCCTCGTTGGTATCAGTTGTGTGACCTGTTTGGCATGTACATGATAGATGAAGCCAACATTGAGACACATGGTTTTATTCTCTCTAAAGATCGGAAGCATCCTACTCTTGAACCAAGTTGGGCTGCTGCTATGCTGGATCGTGTGATTGGCATGGTGGAGAGGGACAAAAATCATGCTTGCATAATATCATGGTCCTTAGGAAATGAATCTGGATATGGGCCTAATCATTCTGCTTCAGCTGGTATTAGACCTTCCAAATTTTAGATCAAAGCAGTTTTTATGAATTATTGCTGCTGGGAGATATCAAAATAAGAATAAGTTAATGAATGCGCTTATTTTCATGTTTGTTCAGATTATTCTCTTGTAATGCAGTGCCTTTTGAAAGAACATGCACACATTTGACATGCTGCTTTAAACCCTGATGAGTGGTTTACTTAGGTGGAACTTATCTATTGAAAACATCCATTTTTCTGTAGCCATTTATGTATAAAAAGTGTTAATGAACATGTTTGAGTTTAGTGGTTTGCCTAGCAAACATGGAGGAGCCAACCTCTGAGTAAATGGGAGAAGATGCATTCAATGGAAAGACTTTCTTCCTTTGCCATAAGTTACTAATCTAATAGTTTACATCAGGGTGGATCCGAGGGAAGGATCCTTCTCGTGTATTACACTATGAAGGTGGTGGAGCCAGAACTTCCTCAACAGATATTGTGTGCCCTATGTACATGCGTGTGTGGGACATAGTGAAGATTGCTAAAGATCCGAATGAAACTCGTCCTTTGATCTTGTGCGAGTATGTAACTCTGACTTTCTTTCTTTTTCTTTCCCCCTTTGTATTATCTCTTAATGCTCTCACTTAGTTCTTAATACTAAAATATCTCTGATCTGATATCCATGCCCTGTTCAATATTCATGTGTCACCATTTAAAGGTACTCACATGCAATGGGAAACAGCAATGGAAACATTCATGAATACTGGGAAGCAATCGATAGTACATTTGGTCTCCAAGGTGGTTTTATCTGGGATTGGGTTGATCAGGTAAATTACTCCTTGACCTGGAAAGTTTGCTCATGCAAGCCTTCACTTGACACCAACTCCTATGCTCAAAGTTGTGGACAGGAATCCATTTATATTACCACTAATTGTGCCAAATATCTAGAAGGCAATTCTTTTTTTACATACTTATAAGTCGAGTTACTTCTCCCCAATATTACTTGGGAAATATATGTGGAATGAGAAAATCTCCTGTATAGTGCTTTATTGGATGTATTGCTTGGAACTAATGATAGAGCCTATCCTCAGAGGTGTCTCACAGATCTGAATCTTTAACCAGGTCTGGCTGTATGCATCAATACGTTTTGTAATTTACTACTGTTCAATCCAGAAGTAGTTTCTTTAGTGTTATAATACTACTGACTAAAAGTAGCTGGCAAATGAGTCATGTGTGTTCTATTCTGAAATAGTTAGGCATCACTGTTAAGTATTTCACAAGTCCTTTGAATAGGTTATGCAGGAACCAGATCGGGTGAAGAAGATTATTGGGATGGACATTAAGCACCTTAAAACCATATCTTAAAATGAAATTAAATCAATTGAGTTTGTGTGGTTTATCAGGCTTGCAAATTCTATATTGTGATTTGTCAAGTTCATAGGGACACATTCTTAAGGCATTAATTGTCAACAATCTTTTATTGATATCAGAAGAAGAAGTAATTACACAGATATATTTAGACATGCGTTCATTTGGAGAACGAAGGGGATTGTGGGTTGAATAGATGCAATGGATGCAAGCATTTCAAGTTCTCTGCAAGAAAGATATGCATTTCCTTGTTCTGATGCTTGATAAGCTAGTGTTATTCTCCTTTCATATTATCATGTCTGCAGTCAATAACTTGCACTATTATCAACTTAAGCTACACCTGATATATTCTATGAGCTTGTTTGACTTTCTCGTTGTGGTGATTGTGTAAGGATTTGTTCAGAAACTTGAGGTTATGTTCTTTCAATTTAGGGTTTACTAAAAGAGAAGGCTGATGGCTGCAAACATTGGGCGTATGGAGGAGACTTTGGGGATATTCCTAATGATTTAAACTTCTGTTTGAACGGACTTACATGGCCAGATCGAACTCCACATCCTGCATTGCATGGTACATTTCACTTTATACTTTTGACTGACCTATATAAGATTTTGAGTTTAGTGGCTTGATTAGCTATCAATCTGCATGCTAACTGTGGCTCTGTTTAATGTCTGCAGAAGTGAAGTATGTCTATCAACCAATCAAGGTTTTATTAAATGGGATCACGCTAAAGGTACTGTCATGCCTCAGCTAATGTCTACAGTTTTTGACCAAAACTGACAATATTTCAATCTCCTTTACAGATAATGAATACTCATTTTTATGAAACGACGAAAGGGTTAGAATTTAGTTGGTTCATCCATGGGGATGGATGCAATCTTGGTTCCGGGACCCTTTCACTTCCCACAATTGGACCTCAGAGCAGCTTTGACATAGAGTTAGAGAAGGGTCCATGGTACTCAGTTTGGGCTTCCTGCTATGCAACTGAGATTTTCTTGACAATTTCTGCTAAGCTTTTGCATTCAACGCGCTGGGCTGAAGCTGGGCATATTGTGTCTTCCACCCAAGTCCAGCTGCCTGCAAAAAAAGTCCTTGCTCACTATGTAAAAAGCTATCCTGTTTATTGATACTTATATTAAGTTTGTCTCATCTTTATATGGTGTTCAACATTTCTTAATAGTAGCTTAACCCACAGGCTATCAAAGTTGAAAGTGGTACCTTCTTTAAAGAAGTTTCTGGGGACATGATCCGAGTCTGCCATCAGAATAATTGGGAGATAAAATTCAATGTCCAGAAAGGAGCTTTTGAAAGCTGGAAGGTTGTTTCTAGCGTAAATTATTTTTTTAAAGCAGAAGATAATCATCAATCTTACATTTAAGGTGTTGTCCCACATTTAATCATTCTGACATCAATGGCAATGTGATTCCTGAAGATATGGTAACAAAATTGCAGGTTCAAGGAGTTCGTGTTATGGATAGTGGCATACTTCCTTGCTTTTGGCGAGCACCTACAGATAATGACAAAGGGGGAGACTCCGCTAGCTATCTATCTTTGTGGAAAGCTGCTCACCTCAACAGCCTCTCAGTTGTTACTGAGAGCTGCTCTATAGAGCAAGATTCTGATTGTCTTTTGAAAATAAAGACAGCATACCATGTTATCGTGCAAGGGGAGGAGGGTTCCCTTTCTCAGTCCGAGAAATCAATTGTTGTATTTGAATGTGACATGATATACTCGATCTACTGTTCTGGGGATGTCATTATGGAATGCCATGTACGACCCAGTTCGAATCTTCCACCTCTGCCACGAGTTGGAGTTGAATTCCATTTGGAAAGTTCTTTGGAGAGGATTCAATGGTATGGACGAGGTCCCTTTGAATGTTATCCAGACAGAAAAGCTGCTGCCCATGTTGCAGTCTACGAGGAGAATGTGGCTGACATGCATGTTCCCTACATAGTTCCAGGAGAGTGTGCAGGTCGTGCTGATGTGAGATGGGTGACGTTTCAAAACAGAGATGGCATTGGGATTTACGCTTCTATATATGGCACTTCTCCTCCAATGCAAATGAGTGCAAGTTATTACACCACATCGGAACTTGACCGTGCAACGCATAATGAAGATCTTGTTAGAGGAAGCAGCATTGAGGTAATGCCTTGAGTCAGAAATGCTTTCTCGTTTGCTTTATAGTATCTACAAGTGTTGATTTCATTCGACTGTTTCTATTCATCTGCGAAATATACGAAATTTCACTGTGTATATCTAGTCCAATGTTATTTTCTATGAAATCTGAACTAAATGCTAGAACAAGAAATTTAGGAACTATTTGCTTTGTTAACATGTTAAGTTCCTTATTTCTGGTTTTTGCATAATCGTGTCAATAGCTCCAGTGTTATGGCAATGCTTCCTTTTAGTATTTTCCCATTTTGGGGTCCTGTCAATTAGAATTCTACTTGCTGTTACAGGTGCATCTCGACCACAAGCATATGGGTTTGGGTGGTGATGATAGCTGGTCGCCTTGTGTCCATGAGAAATATCTGGTTCCTCCCATGCCATACACGTTTGCTATCAGATTGTCTCCAGTGACCTCTGCAACTAATGGATATGAAATTTACAAGTCTCAGTTTTAGAACGCAATTTATCATTGTCATTTTCGCTGCCTCTCTTCATGTTCTACAAACGACCACTGGCACAATAATTTGTAAGAGATCTGCAAGAACAAACCTTGGGTTTGGACCAAATCCAATCTCGGTTTATCTCTAAAATTTTCTGACTGGTGCTTAATGCAGTCGCATTTGTATCTAGACATGCGGGGTTCTCTTAAGACCCATTCTGAAGATAAATAAAACCATGCGTGTCGGCATTAGTTGGAAATGGACCTGCAACAAATCAGTGACTTTATGTTGATCTGTATGAAGAGGAACTCTCTCTAATGAAGATATTGTGCTTTTTTCTATATTGTGTTTCCTTTTTACCATCTTATGAATCTTTTCAATCAGAAGTACTTATACTCGAGTAGATATATTTATGCGCCTGCGATTATCATGGGCTTAACGTCTCGAGATGTTGATGACTGATTCTGTCATTTTCACTTATGATCTTCGTAGATTCCTAAATCACAAATTTAGTGGCCTAGCAAGAATCCACGACATGCAATAAGGGGACAACCTCTTTTTCATACAGGAAGTGTCACGTTGGTAGATATGATAGATACTAGCTTCTTGGCTTAATTATTATGCAGGTGATGGGATGAATTTTTTTTATTTTTATTTTTTATTTTCATGATCTCTGGTCCCAATGTCCTCCATGAAACAAGACATTGTCCTGGTCTCCCTTAAATTTTGCCGGTCGGTGTCTGGCATTGTTCTGAGTCAGTCAATTGAAGTACAAACACTTTCTCTAAAACGGCAACTGGATGTGAATGGCTGTAACATCGAGGCCAGACAATAGCTTGACATGTTGCGACAGCCCGAGTCTTCACGTTGTGGACGGTGTGGATGGAATCAAGGTTGATGTTATGTGCGAGATCCCCCAAGATGAGGCTGAATGTTAGGTTTTATGTGGAATGAAGTTGCATTGGGAGCATTAGAATGTAAATAAATATGATGCACCTAATTTTTACGTAACTTGTCTAGTCATACTTATGAAACTGGTTTGCTACCCCTAATGCACCTGGCAATATCAGATATTACCACATGCTATATTTAATTACGACTCAAGGCCCGTAAGGTACAGAACTCGCCAGTGCTTTGCACATTGCTATCTGCATCCATCAGCTCTGGATTTCGAAGTTCAGGTCAAAGGAGCAAATTTATACTGCGTATAATCTTTTGTAGAAAGGTCAGGACCTCTAACCTATCCACAGTTGGCCAACTTGGAGATATTGAATGTACCAATATTGTTGGGTTGGTTTGTGTGGAAATATCTATGTATGTTCGAAGGGAAAAATAAGGAACTCCAAACCTCTCAACACAATCGGAATGCTGCCTGACATGCAGAACAATAAAACAAACCTTCATGAAAAGGATTCTTGATTTGGATTGTGATACGAAATTCATGGTGAAGCAGCTAAGAATTTTTCTTTTTTGCCTTCACCGATCTCCTGTACATCTTATTCGTAACAAAATTCCATATCCCTCCCTTTTCTGGTAGAAGATATGGGTACAAAGAATTAATCCTGTGATGACACATTTTACAAAAAGAATGAGGCTTAAATTCTGATCTTCTCTACCCTTACCTACAACACATTTCTTTCAGCCTATATAACTTACGAGACGATGAAGGCGACAATCTGCCGCTTGTTTACCAAGAGCATGAGACACCTGACCCTAGATGCCATTCTCCAGTACTCGCCACTGACGAAAACAGCAACCTTCTCACCATCAAGAACCATCATCCCATGCATTGACTGTACATAGATGTCCACACGTGGATCGACAATTTGAGAGAATCCAAACCTCAAGTGTCTTCTAGAAAAATTCTGTATATAAAATCACGGAACCGTCTGGAGTACTGCTTTGGATCAACCGCAGATATTGAAGTTGGGTCATATTGGATTGATTTGTACGCATGCTCAAGCTTCTTGCTAATGTCATAATCCTGCAATATGTCTATTATGCCAAAGAAGAGGATGACCTCGTATAGCTCTCCTGTTGGTTCACCAACCAGCTGTAGCTCACAGCCGCTTCTCCTCATTGTTAGTTCAGCCCTTGCAGGCATGTTTATCCCTAATCTGGTTGAAGCCCACCTGCCCAATATCATCAGAAATAAAAACAGCAATGCTTAAGTCACATATGAAGAGCTAATTTGATTGAAATGGTAGATTGCGAGGGCGAAGCTCTAGATAATTGTTACAGCTTACAAAAGGATGGAGGATGTTGCAAATAAAAACTAGTATACTGAGTAATGGAAGTGCCATATATTCCTTCTATAGAAAGAAATATGATCAATCTAGAAGCACCGATTTTTTTTTTTTCTGTTCATTCGATTGTGAGAGAATTGTAAGGGAGTTGTTATTGTATAGGAGTAACGAATCATTTTTACCTGGTAGGGTCAAGTTGAAGCTGATCCATTTCCACACTGGAAAGGCGAGCATCTACAGGGTCAACAACGTTATCTCCAACGCCTGAACAGACATTATAGCATATGTTAAGCCTGGCTGATATGACATGAATCAAAGGCATTTAGTAAAATGGCGAAAGTGAACCTCTAGGAGTGCGTACTCCAGCAGGACAAGCCTCGGCAACTAAGCTATCCTTGTTATAAGAAGTATCTCGGAAGTGAAGACCTATCAGAAGACTGTAGTCCATTATCCTCTCCTGTTCAAGAAAATCACAGTCCTTGTCCACTTGTCTGCAGAAAATGAATCACATATCAGTGGAGGATGTAAACAAGTGGAGGATATATTAGGATTGGCTCCACCTTCACAGAAAGACACATAAGCTCACAACCTCTACTTAAATGCACCTCTCAGAAATTGCCATCAACATATGGAATCAGAATAAGTTTCACCTAAGTAGAAGTTTGAATTACTATGACTGGAGCAGTTCTGGCATGCTAGAATCACACTTCTTTTTTTTGGTCTGGGCTAGAATCCCACTTCATTCTCTAATGAAAGAGCTCTGCTGAAATTGTATATCACAGCCAAGTTGGCTTGTGAAAATCTTAGTTCATTATATATCAGAAATAAGTGATCGCAGTTCCATCTCTCTACCTTGCTTGTGCAATATTGGGCTTGAGGGTGTGGGTGGAAGGTGTATGGGGTTGGCGTAGAGAGAGCTCAAGAGTAAGGAAGGTACAAAGAAAGAGGAAGAAACGGTTTAATAAAACAAGCAGAAAAGAAATCTCACCTGCAGAACTCTTGGAACCAAACATTCTGCAATCTGAATATAAAGTTGAGATCAAGGTCCTTAAGGGTGGTAGTAGCCTCAATTTCGGCCTCCGGTTTATCAGTGATACGGCCATGAGAAGAACCCTTTAAGTCAAAGCGCCTATGGATTGCGTACTCGGAGCAGAATAGGTTTCCCATTATGACAAACCGTACCTGGGCCACTGATTGCATATGAGTATTCCTATAGTTTTATGTCCCGTGAAGTTCACTTAGGAAGATTTAACTCTGATTCCAGTGTATCTCAAACATTACCTTCTTTTGTGCAGTCCCAGTCAATTTCACGCAATGTAGACCAAAGTACTTTGTAACGAGAGTGTTTTCGTAGGTTCGGACATGATTGTAGTAAGATGGCATCATCCTCAAAAGCACCTGTGTTCAGAAAAAAGACTATAAATTTAAGAATTGCTGACTAAAATTTTTCAGCTAGGTGCAAAGAACTTCCACCAAAAATCTTGAGAAAGCTTTACATAAATGGTTGAACCTAGGAATATGCCTTCATCAGACTAATTACTCTATATCGTAGTTTGGTATGAGTGAAACTAATTAAACATATGGAGATAAGTTATTAACTTAGATACACTTGTAAACTTTATGATAGGAAGACTGGTTTCTGCTACAGTAAATTATTTAGTGAGAATGCTACGATAAAAGGAACTTCATCACTCATATTATGCAAGCAAAGAGGGGAACACACCTTTACTTCTGATTTTTTCATGGTCTTTATCATGTACCGGTCATCATGGGTCAAGTAGAAGAAACTTCCACTTTTCCCTGGTGAAGAAAGCTCTCGCAAGGCATCATTCCCACAGATCGATATCATATAATCTGCTGCATCAATTCTAAATAATTTTCTGAGAGTCCTGCAGATTGACAAAAAGGATACATTGTCGCTCTGAAGTCTGGGTTAATGAAATTGGTGCTTTGAAACTTGAGTTATCTTGAGTGAGTTCATGAGACAGAGATCCAGGAAAAGTTTAATAAAGGACTATTTTGGCAGATGTCAGCTTAAGCTTAAGCTAATGAGCACAATATCGTTTGCTCTGCCACAAACACTACTAGATTGTAGATGTATCCTTAAACGGTAACTGGGAGGTGCAGCTGAAAGAATATTATCTTTAGTGGAAAAAAATCGTTCAAGATTACCTGAAAACCACTGGGCAATAATCCTTCCACCTGAATTCACATGACTGGTGGGGAGGAGTATGCTTGGATCCTTCGGGAGGAAATCTAGTCCACACTTTTTCCTTGGGGTCAAAAACCGAAGCTTTCAGATCCAGGGATGTAGCTGGAGCAGGCCTTCCAACAGAATGCCTGTGGGGCAACATTGAATGACCAATTACATGCAGGAAAGACATCCAATGACATGCTAATCATGATGACATATGCACAAATATATTTCCTGGAATTGTTCCCAGTAGAAGAATACAAGATGAAACATTACAGCTTGCTGTCCTTTTTTTTTTTTT
>BCNH02000010.1:409425-434268 GCA_001662345.2 Metrosideros polymorpha var. glaberrima
CAGTAAGCATTGTTTCTGACAGGGATCCTAGTTTCGTGTCTAACTTTTGGAAGAGTTTACAAGGAGCGTCGGGTACTAAACTCAATTTTAGTACATCATTTCACCTGCAAACAGATGGGCAGTCAGAGAGAACGATTCAGACCTTAGAGGATATGTTGAGATCATGCACTATTGACTTTGACGGTTCATGGGATGAACATTTACATTTGGCTGAATTTTCTTATAACAACAGTTATCATTCCAGAATTAAGATGGCACCTTTTGAAGCTTTGTATGGCCGAAAATGCAGAAGCCCTATTTGTTGGGATGATGTTGGTGAGAAGAGGCTAACTAGCCCCGAGTTCATACAACAGTCAGAAGAGAAAGTCAGGTTGGTTCGAGAGCATCTCAAAACAGCACAAAGTCGTCAGAAAAGCTATGCAGACCTTAAAAGACGCAAGTTAGAATTCAACGTGGGAGATCACGTATTCCTGAAAGTTTTACCTACGAAGGGTGTTATGAGATTTGGTACGCGTGGCAAGTTGAGTCCAAGATACGTGGGACCATTCTTGATCTTAGCGAGGATTGGTGAAGTCGCTTACAAACTGGCATTACCACCAGCGCTATCAGACGTACATAATGTGTTCCATGTCTCTTTATTGCGAAAATATGTTTCGAATCCCAATCATGTATTGGATTTTACTCCATTGAGGTTAAAGGATAACTTGACTTATGAGGAACAACTTATTCGCATCGTCGATAGGAAAGATCAGATATTACGGCGAAGGACCATTCCTTACGTAAAGATCCAATGGCAGAACCACTCTGTGAGAGAGGCCACTTGGGAACTCGAGGAAGAGGCTAGACGCAAATATCCTTTTTCTGTTCGAAAGTTGAGGTAAGTCTAAAATTTTGAGGACGAAATTTCATTTAAGGAGGGGAGAATGTAAAATGTGGACTTCAGAAAAAAAAAAAAAAAAAAAAAAAAAAAAAAAAAAAAAAAAAAAGGGAAGAAGTCAACATTGCTACAGTGAACTATTCGGTTCACTGTAGCTACCTAGACTAAACAAAACGCAGGGGAAACAGAACAGAACAGAAATGAGAGAAAGAAAGAAAAGAAGGGAAAAGAAAGAGGAAGAAAGAGAAAAGGGAGTCGTCTGAGCCACCGAGACCTCGCCATGCCGATCCATCTTCAATTTGCAACGTTCGGTAAGCGCTCATGCCTCTCGTTTATCCTATCCGAATGATTTTTGGATTTAGATTTAAATTTCGGAATTATGTGAAATTTGAGCCGTGAAGTCCAATTTTGGAGCTGTTAAGTTGATTTTTTTTTTGGAGAATGATAGTTAAGGGTGTTGTGGAGCTATGGGATTTTACGAATCTTAATTTGGACTTACGGTTTGCAAGAAACGAATTTTTGAAGTTGTCTGCATGCAGTGAACAGTGCGCGACCAGCAGCTTTCAGGTCTTTTTCCGTCGGTTTCTGGCTAGTTTTGGGTTGGCGAAGCTAATGGTGTTGTAGTACGTCAAAAGATATTTCTTTTGACTGTAAGCTTGCTTGAATTGGAGTTCGATGGAAAAAGTTATGGCTCGAGAAAGTTTGTAGCTTGATCGGTCGTGTTTCGCGTTAATAAGTTTTCTCCGCGATTAGCTTTCTTGAGGTATTTTTGTCGAACCGTAGTGAGCGTGTTGATTAGGAAATAGTGTAGTTTAGTCAAGTCGTTGACTAAAGTGGTATTTTACTCGGTTTTGACGTCGATTCTCGTTTAATTGATAGGATTACGAGATCGTCGAGTCGTCTAGCTACGCGTTGCTTGATTTTAGGCATTCCAGGTGAGTGGTGCTATTTCTTCTTCGAATTTGTAAATTCATATTTTGAAAACGAATATGGATTATATGGTATGAGTTACTGAATAGCATAATTATTGCATAAAAATCTGGATCAGGCAATTACTACCATTTGTGTATTGGAGTACGATGCGACAGACCTTTTGTGAAATGTATTCCGTTTGTTAAACGGAAGATTATACGTTCTGTTTATAAGATTGAATTCTGATATTGGATTGTTTTATGCTCAATATGACTATGAACCCGAGTAAGGGTTTCTGGGTATGCATACCAGTATAGGATATCCTTCTGGGCCAAACCACCGGCTTTGTAGGTGGAGACCTTGCCAAGGGGGGAATCTTGGTCGCCTTGTCACAAGACGTTGTGTCGTGACCATGGTAGTATATTGAGCAATAGATTAGTTGATGGAATGGACCATCGACGTGTTATTGATGAGATTAGTCAATGGAATGGACCATTGACGTTGTTATGAATGAGATTAATCAATGGATTTGACCATTGATATTTTGTTTTGTTATATGCATAGTGGTTGCTCGATCTGCTTAGAAGAAATGTGCTACTCACTGAGCTGTGGTTGCTCACTCCTCTCATCTTACATGTTTTCAGGTTCCTCGGTTAGCCGCAAGTAGGACGAGAGCGCTTCCTACAAAAGCTTCTGGTAGTATGAGTTTGGGGTATGAGCTTAACTAGTTTTGTTTTTTGAAGGAGATACGTGTTGGGTTAGATGAGTTCTAAATTGTTTATATTCTTTTGATGGATGATAGAAACTCTGATGTTGTAACCACCTGCTGGCTCATTATATATATCTACAGTTTGGACGTATATATGTTGTTAACAGGTTTGTTGGTTATATTTGTGGCTGCGTCCTTCGTGTGGAAGGACGGCCGTGTCTTCCCCCTTTTCCTGTGGATTTGGGGTGTGATAGTAATCTTGAATGCTAATCCATGCTGGGAAGCCCTTTTAATTGACTTCCAAGATTGACAACGTCATATTCAGCTCTCTCGACCATTTTCAATCATTTTATTGATAATGAATAAATAAAAGGGCAAAAAAAGGAACAATTTAATAAACAATCGAAAGGGATTTCATAAATAGCCATTAATTAATAATATACCCCAAGGCATAAGCTTAAGCAAAGCTGCCATTTTTTCCCCGCCTTACGTTTCTTCAGATTCCTGTTCGTTTCTACTTTCTAGAGCGTACTCTGCCTCTCTCTATCGACACTCTTCTCTGGTTCTCTCGTCGCGGTTGATAGTCGCGGTATCTCCTTTGCGTCGGAACACCTTTATCTTCGATTTTCGAGTGTGCATTGATGATGATCGTCGTCCCTTTGTTTCGACCCGTGACTTGTGTGCTCTGTTGCATTCCTTCCATTGTTTGATGTTTGGTTGTTCCCTGTTGTTCTTACTATTGCGGATCGAAATTCGGTATTTTGCTTCTTGGGTTTGTTTTCATTTTCCCATTGATTGATTTGCTCGCAAGGTTGTGGGATTTGATTCGGCCCTCCAGTTGTAATCTGGATATTTAGCTGGGGAAGTTTCTTATATGGTGATTCTGTGTCAAAAGTTGTATTCTTTCAGCCATTTCGGTTCACATTTCTCCCTTAACATCCATGGTTTCGCTCATATTTAGAATGCAGATATCTTCTTATGCTCGTTTCCTGTTAGTCATGTTTAGCCAATTCAATTGCCTTTCCGTTACTGATTTTATCTTAATTTTGGAGCATTGTTTCTTGGAGCTGGCAATTGTTTTGTCTGATCTTCTTTCATGGATCTCAGAATTCGACTGCTCATTCGCTATAAATATTGGTTCCTTGTACTCTGGACCAGTCCAATGAGACAATCTTAAGGGTCTCGATTTGTGGCAGCAATTCCCGATCATAAGATATATAGACCTCACTCACTGGCATCTATTTGAGAGGTTCATCTTTTTATATCCTTTGAAATCACGAAACATACTAACGCTGCTATAGTACCTTACAAATCTGCGTGAGGTTTGATGGATGTTAGATCCCGTTTTGGATTTTGCTGACTTTATGTTGGGCGTCTATCAGGTTGCTAGCATGAAGACCTAGAGCAGAATATCGGGTTTGAGAAACCTTCCCTGTCACATGATGGAGGTGAACTGGACAAGGGCTTGACTGGCTCGTGGTGACCATGATTATATGACATCAGGAATTAGGGACTTTGGCAACCAAAGGGAACTATACAGTCGATTATATGGTAAATGACAATGACTGGGAGAAAGAACCCCGGAAGCGCTTCAGTGCCACTGCTGGTTCTGTTGTCTCTTGGGTTTTGCTTTGCTACATACAATCTTCTAACTGTAATAATGCGCAATAGAGCAATCATGAGATCGGCGGTGGATGATTCGAACAGGAAACTATTATTGGATCCCATTCTTGAGATGCCTGATAATATGCAGAAGCAGAAAACCTCAGGATCACCTTTTCATGTTGCTCTTACAGCTACAGATGCTCCATATAGCAAATGGCAGAGTCGCATTATGCACTACTGGTATAAGAAGAAGAAGGACCTACCTGGCTCCGAGATGGGGGGAGTCACTCGGATTTTGCATTCGGGAAATCCCGACAACTTGATGGATGAGATTCCTACTATTGTTGTGGATCCTCTACCTGCAGGCGTGGATAGAGTAAGATTTGCTGTGCTCTTTGGATTTTATGGCCAATGATATGCTAGTTCTGTTATTCAATTTTGGATTTATTATAAGGTTGTTGTTTGCTGTAGTGGGGACTGAGGAATGAAATTAATTTGGGAAAACAACACATTTTGGGGATTGGTTGCAGAAGCTGCCATTGTGTGTTCTTGATATCACAGGTTCAGGCAACTTTTTGTCTGATTAGGTACTTACTACTGAAGGTCTGAGAAAGCTCATTATTTTGGTTTTATGGAGTATATTTACATATACTCAGTTTACTTATAAGTCTGACTTCTTCATGAGTCAGGAGATAATAAATGCGATGTCCACTTTCACAATGGGAAAGCAACAGCCAAGAACTTCAAATTTTAAATCAACTGCAAAGTTCCCATGTTAGAAGCTGAAAAATAACCTGCAAGACCTGCAATCTGTACTTTTGATTCCAGATTCAAGTCGACCCAAACTGCGATTGTACTCAGAAGTATGCTTAGTTGATAGCTTTAGCCTTCCAAGTATTGATCTTCCAATTCTTTTCTTTTCTTTTTGGACATTTTCTGACCTTACATTTTAGAGTAGTCTGTTTTTGCGTTTCTGAATTGTCTTTAAATGGTATACACAGGGATACATTGTATTAAATAGACCATGGGCTTTTGTACAATGGTTGGAGAAGGCTACAATTGAGGAAGAGTGAGTTTTTTTTACTTTTTTCCACTGATTGGTGTTGTGAAAAGAATTGCATTTTAGCAACGGCCTTAAAGGATTGAGCACATTCTTTAATTTTGTGCTGCAGATATATTCTAATGGAAGAACCTGATCATATATTTGTAAATCCTCTGCCTAATTTGGCTGATGGAGGATATCCTGCTGCTTTCCCTTTTTTCTACATAAAACCTGCAGAGAATGAGAATATCATCCGGAAGTTTTTCCCTAAGGAGAATGGCCCTGTGACCAATGTCGACCCTATTGGAAACTCTCCAGTAATCATTAAGAAGGTAATGACTCTTGCAACTATTCCACCTGAATAATGATGATCTTATCAATTTATATCTGATTAAAGTGATCTCTGACAAAAAAAAATCCAAAACCTGTGCCTGCATAAAGTTCTATTCTACCTTGTTCGGTTAATGGAAATGCCAATTGATATTCGTTTACCTGCAAAAATTAGTGTCTATTCTAATCTTGATTGGTAAGGTCATATGTAAATAAACGATGTTTTTTATGTTTTTTTATTCAGGATATGCTAGAGAAGATTGCTCCTACATGGATGAATGTTTCTCTAAGAATGAAGGTTGATTCTGAAACTGATAAAGCATTTGGATGGGTATTGGAAATGTGAGCATTTTAGAAAGTACGAGCATAATTCTCTCCCCACTTTAAGTAACAATAATGGTGATGGTTTATTCTCGTCTTTTGTTAATCTTAGGTATGCTTATGCCGTAGCATCTGCTTTGCATGGTGTCAAGCATATCCTCAGGAAAGACCTTATGCTGCAGGTTTGGAATGTAACTTTATGGGGTTATTACAAATTCTGCTCATCTCCTTTTCAATAGTCTTTTTCACTGCTTACATGTGAAGGGGAACTGCTTGAATAACCATTTGAAATCTCTTTTGTTATTCCCTTTTTAGCCTCCATGGGATGTTCAAACTGGAAAGAAGTTTATCATCCACTATACTTATGGATGTGATTACAGCTTAAAGGTGAAAGTACATTTTGTCCAAGCTATAGATCACGCGAAGCTGCTTCAAGAACATTTTTCTGTGTCATAGATCGTAATTGAATTTGCCAATCTCCTTTTTTTTTGTCCATGAATTGGTTAAATTCCTTGTTTTAGAACTCAACCAGTGATCTGCATATTTCCAGGGTGAGCTAACATACGGCAAAATTGGAGAGTGGCGATTTGACAAGAGATCATACTTACGTGGTCCTCCACCTAGAAATCTTTCCTTGCCTCCTCCAGGGGTTCCTGAAAGTGTAGTAAGTGAGACATGTTTTATTATGTGGATCTCAATCTTCTGTCAACATCATAACATGTAAAAGAGGTTTGCTTTATTAAGTTTGAGTTTGTATGTTAAACAAAGGATTTGATGGTTACCTGAGCTTCTAGCATGCATGCTCATCCTTTTGCGATGCCCTCATTCGTGAAGTCACTAATGATCTGAGTAATATATTCGTTGAGAAGTAAGGAAAATGAATCTAGGACATAAAATATGCTGGAAAATAGCAGGATATAACATCAGATCTATGCGAATTCTTCCTTTTTAGCTCCCTCATGGCAGCAGTATAAAATACCTCGAAGGTTCAGATAATTCTTTCCTTGATATTTATACTGCCTAAGGACCTAGTTTGACCTCCTAAGCCTGTACTAGCACAGCTCGTAGGATTTTTTTTTGTTCATCTTACTTCGTCAAATCGACAGTGATGGCATATGCATACATCAAGGATGAAAGGTCTCTTGGAATTTTCTATGCTTAGATGCTTGCACGTAAACTATTATTCCTAGTCATCATTTTATCATGATATAAAGAAAGAGCAGAAGCTGAGGGATATTTAAGCAAAGTCTAGATGTGCATTTCGAATGTTTGTTCCGCTTTTTGTCTCATTTCCTCTTGCACTGAAGTACATAGCCAGGTATAACGAAGCACAAGTCTTGACTCTCTGAATATGTACACTAACGCAAGCGCTTTGCTTTTGGTTTTTTTGCAGGTTACTCTTGTGAAGATGGTAAATGAAGCTACTGCAAACATTCCCAACTGGGATGCAGAGTAGAACCTAGGCGTGCGATTAAGTATAACTCAATGCAACCCATGATTTGGAATAAAGTTATTGTTTTCAGTCTTGTCTGTGTTATTTTCAGAAATAGAGCGCAGAAATCTTAGCTTAGGCCTTTAGATAGAGGTTCGACTTAAAATAGAAACTTTTACATATAGGATGCAACTTTCGGACGCTCTCCCTTGGGTGTAAAAGGGCCTAGAATCCCTGTAGATAGAGATCCGCTTCCTTAGATGGCCTGGCGTACAACCCTGCATTGCTCAACTCACAGCAAGATCTCTTGACGAATATGGGAAATAGAGCTCTTCATTTCAAATTACGGATATATACAATTTGAGAAGAAGGGCTGTATTTCCAATGTCTTGATCTGATCAATACACTAATGTTCCTGATGATTGACTGCATGGTGATTATATGAGTTACTGGTGCTATG
This sequence comes from Metrosideros polymorpha var. glaberrima, assembly GCA_001662345.2. Lineage (NCBI taxonomy): Eukaryota > Viridiplantae > Streptophyta > Magnoliopsida > Myrtales > Myrtaceae > Metrosideros > Metrosideros polymorpha. The sequence goes on from BCNH02000010.1 coordinate 417,114, forward strand.
TTTGGTCAATATTGCATAGCCCTATCTGATCTGTTTCGCCAGTAGATTTTTCGATTGTAAGGGTTTTCATAACGACACATTCGAGCCGTGGAGATTCATGCAGTGCATGAGGTATAATTAATAATTGGTTGTCGAACTTCAGATTGGTCAAGGACCATCACTCCATTCCTGTAAGCATGACTAGTTCATGAAAGTACTTAAATATGGCTCCGACGACTTAGCTACTCTGATTCGAGCAGTTGAATATGCCCAGCTATCTATGTCACACACGTGCGCACATAATGTATCTTTGTTGAGTGATCATTTGCGTGTATGTGGACACTTGTTCGAATGCATAGAATCGAATCGAACACGGGACTTTTGATAATGATCGCGTGAGAAAGAAAACTGAGATCTAGCGCTTTAGAAGCAGCCATGGCACAACACACTCGGAGGCAATCATTGTGACTTGCACCGCTTCAAAACGAAGCGAAGATGTGGAGTGTGGCAAATGAAGAGGGAGGTCCCAAAATATCAGAGGCAAACATGAAGCATGCTGTGTAATTCAGTGGAAACCAGGCCAACCCGTGTGGACCCGACCACTCAAAGTGGTAGGCCCACGAAGAAATGGCCCTTGTTATTACACTGCACAGCTGGCTCTGATCTGATCTTCAAGTGGATGTGGGCTATTTGCAAGCTAGGTTTTCTTGAATCCCCAGGCAGGATTTAAGCAAGAATCTGGAAGGTTTTTTTTTTTTTTTGGTCAAATAAATCTGGAAGGTTGACTTGTAGAAGATATTGGGCACATTGCCCATTGGCAAAAAGGTTCTTCCTTCAGGCATTTTGATTTTCTGCTCTTGAGATGATTATGGATTTTATACGGTGGTGTCTCTGTCAATGGGAACCACTTGTCGTTGTGTCACTGCTCATTTCTGCGCATTTTCAGACTAAAAAGACATGCAATTAACTAAGTTTTCTTCCTACATAGAGTTACTGAAACAATTTTGTTCTATTATAGTACGACGTCTACTCATGATTTGGCTTTAAGGTATTTGATTACGCGATCCTCGCTTTCTGGGGGGGTTGTGATAAGGGTAAGCAAATTGGTCATAGTCTGGGACATCTCAAATGCGTCACTAGAGGTTGATGATCCTGTGTGATGGGCCACTAGAATCTAGCATTACATGGAGCACTGATTACTTTAGTTACAACTTTAACTAGGCATACACTCCCAACGTAAGCTTGGGAAGGTCAGTGACTCAGAGGTTGTTGGGAGATGCGCTCAGTTTGAGTTTGATCTTCTTGTGCAGATGGAACACCGACATAGCAGACCATTCACATAATTTTCATGTCGTGGGCATTTCATATCTGCGGTCTACTGATTCGGTCTATTAGAATAAACCTGATTTAAGGATGCAACAAGATACAAATGCAGACGATTTTCTCTCTCTTTCATGGGTTTTTCTCTCTGGATCTCTCTTTTCTTTTACCAGAATATGATCTGCTCCGATGGTGCGGAACACCAAGGCATGAGGCAAATGCAATGATTTTTCCATACATGGTGGCATGTGACGCCAACAACTTGGTATATGCTATGATGTTAAACATGGGCAATGTGTACAATGTCACATTATGCATGAGAGTGGAGGAAGCTTTCACTGTCGGCCAAACCAGGAGGGAGGTTGTAATTTGAATCGATACTGAGCTGAAATTTCTTTGACTACCAATCATGTGAAGGAGGGAGGTTGTAATCTGGATCGAAATTGAACAAGAACCAATGTGGGCAGCAAGGAAGTCTACATGCCTTTTCCATTCTGGTGATTTAAATAACTAAAAGGGTAGTGATTCCGAGCGTGCTTTGAATGAAGTAAAATTAAGCACTAGAAAACAAAAGAAGAGACGTGCATTTTTGCCTATTGTAGATTGTTGTCATCATCTGCACCCATTTCCCTGAGAGAGAGAGAGAGAGAGAGAGAGAGAGAGAGAGAGAGATGCTTTGTGGATGAGAGTGCCAGTCCTACCATACGTTATGGCAGGTGAAAATACTCGTATTTCCACAAAATTTATTCTTGAAACAGTATTGGAGGTAACAACAGAAGCAATATTATCCTCAATTCCACAAACGAAGGAATGGCCAAAGAGAGTGTGTGATTATGTCATCGTTAAAATTTGGTATACCTATTTGGAGACACTCGAGATGTTAAATGCTTATCATAGCAACATTACAACTAATCTGAACCCTGCAAAGATCAATCTTCATTAGTATGCCCTATGCAATTTGTAGAGCACACTAAGCTCCAATCAGATGTATGTACATGGGGGCATTCTATGCTTACTCTCTCATGACTCACGACCTGATCTTTCTAAAACTATATAGCAATGAGAAAAGACAGAAGAAAAGTCATCTCTTCAAGTGAATGGACAAGGGAAGGAGAGGTCCACACTGCCAAAAAGCAAATGGAATACAGTCTGTGATCAATTTTTACCAGTTAAGACCCCACTCACAAGTCACATGTCTACATTCCCATTCCTCACTAGTCACTCCAAGTACTAACAAACCCAGCTATATATATAACTCAGCTCACTCTTAGTCTCTCCCAAGCCTAACCATATCCAAGGAACACAAACGCTACTCAACCCAACACAAACCAACCATGAAGCAAACCCTTTTCTTGCTCTCGCTGGCCCTCCTCTCATTGTCCATAGCACAAGGCCTAAACCCCAACCAGTGTGACCTCCCAAACCATGGCTCAACCCTCCAAGTCTTCCACGTGAACAGCCCATGCTCTCCACTGAGGCCACCCGACTCCGAGGCCATGTCTTGGGAAGACACTATGCTCCAACTCCAAGAGAAGGACCAAGCAAGGCTCCAGTTCTTGTCCTCAAGCCTAGTGGCTAAGAAATCCGTGGTGCCCATTGCATCTGGGAGGCAGATCCTTCAGAGTGCCACTTATATTGTGAAGGTTCAGATTGGGACTCCTGCTCAGAGCATGCTCATGGCTGTGGACACCAGCAATGATGCTGCTTGGGTCCCTTGCAATGGGTGTGTGGGTTGCTCTTCAAGTGTTGTGATTGATTCTGCCAAGTCCACTAGCTTCAAACCCCTTGATTGCCAAGCTTCTCAGTGCAAGCAGGTAGTATACATGCATTTGATTATTTATGCCCTTGTTCTTGTCTTGGGCTAGTAGACAAGTTCGATAGACATGTCTGAATTGTTCAGCTCGTTCGTTGTATATAACACTACGACCCAATAACACAAGTTGGGTATACTTTTATTTGGAATGAAAATATTGAATTAATTGAGTTTCCAGAATAAAATTTATAAGTAGCTTGTTCATCGGCATATGTGACCTTATGGAGTAGTGCCTACATGAACTAATATGGAGAAAGGATTGGTTTATCCAACGACCTAAGTGCTTAGGCACCATTGTTTCACGACGTCATTTAAGACATTCGACGAGTTGTGATAATTACGCTTTTCCAAAAAATCATACAAGCTTACCATTTTAAAATGATTTGCAAAATGATTTGTAAAAGTAATTCAGCGTCATAAATCGTGCTCTCATGAGCTAATTAAGGTGTACATGAAATTTTAGGTACCGAATCCCACGTGCAGCGGGAACACTTGCGCCTTCAACATGACATATGGCGGCTCCACCCTACTGGCGAATCTCTCGCAGGACACATTCACCCTAGCCACCGACCCCATCCCCGGCTACACCTTCGGTTGCATCCAGGCAACCACAGGGACCTCCGTGCCGCCACAGGGGCTCTTGGGCTTGAGCCGAGGCCCGTTGTCGCTCCTGTCCCAGGCCCAGAGCCTGTACCAATCCACATTCTCGTATTGCTTGCCCAATTTCAGGTCCGCCAACTTCTCCGGGTCGCTCCGGCTCGGCCCAGTGGGCCAGCCCAAAAATATAAAGTACACTCCATTGCTCAAGAACCCAAGGAGGTCTTCACTTTACTATGTCAACTTGATGGGCATAAGAGTAGGGAGCAAAATTGTGGATATCCCACCGAGTGCACTGGCTTTCAATGCTACCACTGGGGCAGGAACCATCTTTGATTCAGGTAGAAGGCCAGGCCAAGCCAGCCTGGGATTCTCTTTTTCAAGAATTATTTTTGTCATTAAATTATGAAATTGATTTTTCCTTTATTTTTGGATGAGCCAAAATGATATCTCTCAACGTATTCCTGAATTAAAAATTGCTAATCACAATTATTTTTTTTGGGGTTGGATATATAATAAAAATTAACACAATAAAATTGGTTATAGCACAGAAACATTTAACTTTGAAATTATATTGCAAGCAAAATGTAGCTTTTGTCTTTTAGTAATCAAGAAAAAAAGGTTCTTCTGATGGGTTTTTCTTTTCTTTCTTTCTTTGGTTTTTCTTTTGAACCTTTCTTCTTTCCCGCCGTCGGTTCAACGTCCAGGCACGGTGTTCACTCGGTTGGTGGAGCCGGCGTACGTGGCGGTGCGAGACGTGTTCCGGAAGCGAATCGGTGGGAACGCGACAGTGACCTCGCTCGGTGGCTTCGACACCTGCTACACCGTCCCGATCATCGCTCCGACGATGACCTTCATGTTTGACGGCATGAACGTGACGCTCCCTCAGGACAACCTCCTGATCCACAGCACCGCCGGGACAACCACCTGCCTCGCCATGGCCTCCGCCCCCAACAACGTCAACTCCGTCCTCAACGTCATCGCCAGCATGCAGCAGCAGAACCATCGCCTCCTCTTCGACGTCCCTAATTCCAGGCTCGGCGTGGCGCGCGAACAGTGTTCTTCGTGATTTTTTTAATTTCTCTTTGTTGTTGATCAGCTTTAGTGCAGAAGGTTAAGGACATGATTTGCGTTGCATCGAACTTGTGCTTTGGTTTGGTATTCTGGTTTGCTCGCCATCTGAGTTCGGAACGAGTGTCCAGTTATCTTTGATGCAATTAATTTGCAAATTTCTCGCGAAGGAATGAAGCTACTGCATTGAGCTTGGATGCTGTTCTGAACTCTGTTAACTCTGTTTACTGTGCGATGCTTTATGATAAGAAGCTGTCAATGTCTGAAGAGTAGTTGTGAAGCCTCTTGTTTGGGGTAAGTCTTGGCTTATCTTCTTCTTCATCAGGAAGATGAACCTGCAAGACAATAAAAAAAAGAGAGAAATGTGAATGAGGCTAAAGCTAAAATCGGAAACGAACAGCATTAAAGCACAAAAGCAAGAAGCACCAGATGACAAAAGAAGACCCACTCTCTCTCTCTCTCTCTCTCTCTCTCTTCTTCAAACTGGTAAATGATCTCCTGAGGGATGGACAGTGAAGGTGCGATGATGATGCTTGAATGGGAAGAGAGTTTAAAGATAAAGAAGAAAAGCTAAGGTGCGATAAAGAATAGAAGGTACATCACTAACGACAGCCAAAGCGCTCTGGTTTTGCATGCTTTTGATTTACATTCCACGAGTTTCACGCCGACTCCTGTGGCTTTCTAACTCCTTTATAGCTACGCATCGCTCGACACTCGGTTGCATGAAGCAGGACGTCCATTCCTATCTGACCATAAAGAAATTTCGAGGTATGATCAACTCCTCTGCCCTCAATAGTCACCTTTTCTTTTCTGTTATTAAGTTCTCCAGTTTGCAAATGGATTCCATAGTTGCTGCCTTACTGTAATAATACTCATGCTGACTAAAACATTTCCTTCCAGGATCTGGTGAGAGAGTGAAATATGTACATTTTCGTGGAAGCCCAGAGGTTATGGATGAAACTCAATCTCCGAGGGATGATCCTTACGAGCCTATCCCTGCAAGTCATTCTCATATTTTTGGCACCCATTCGAAAGAGGTGGTCGAATAGGGGGATCATAATGCTCACCTGGTCAGCTTACTTGGTTGTCGACTGGTCGCTGACTATGCCTTTGGACTCATTTCCAAAGCCCAATTCACTGGGAACGGTGGTACTTCAGAATCCAAGGCTGATGCACAAGGTGACCTTTTGGCATTTTGGGCTCCATTTCTTCTGCTACACCTTGGAGGACCCGACACCATCACCGCTTTCGCGCTCGAGGATAATGAGCTGTGGGGTAGGCACTTGCTTAATCTCTTATTCCAGCTCGGTGCTGCAGGCTATGTATTTTATCAATCGCTGCCCAATAACAAGCTAATCGTCCCGACCATCCTCATGTTTATTGGTGGAATCATCAAAGACATAGAGCGAACACGGGCTCTGTATCTCGGAAGCTTTAGTAAATTCCGTGCCCACTTGCTCAAGCCTGCTGATGCTGGGCCGAACTACGCCAAGCTCATGGAAGAATACTCTTCCAAGAAGGATGCTAATATCCCTGCTTCGATAGTGATGATGCCGGAGCCCGATATCAAATCCTCAAATGTAGAAGAGGAAGTTAAATCCACCAATTTGGACGACGGAGTTGTGATAAAAGCTGCATTCCATTACTTCACAACCTTCAAAGGGCTCCTTGTGGATCTCATCTTCAGCTTCCGTGAACGTAATGAAAGCATGAAATTTTTCAGAAGCATAAACGCAAAGGATGCTTTTCGGGTCATTGAGGCTGAGCTCAACTTCTTTTATTATGTTCTTTATACTAAGGCTGCCGTGGTCCACCATTTAATAGGGTACCTTTTCCGAGCCATCTCAATTGGTTCCGTCATTACTGCTTTTTCACTTTTCTATGTCCTGAACAAGCATGGTTTTCACGAATATGATATACAGATTACATACACCTTGCTCTTTGGAGCTGTTGGCCTGGAATTGGTAGCTCTTGCTATGCTCATTTGCTCTGACTGGACAATTGCAAAAATATGGACACCTGAGAAACATGGTAGAAGTTTGTTTAGAGGAAGCATCTTCATTAAGTTCCTCCTTAGTTTTAAATCCGAAAGTTCACCATTTGCATTGCATATACTACATGCCAGGTGGTCTAAATCAATCTTTCAGTACAATTTGATAGATTCTCAGCTGAGAAAGCGGCCAAAATGGATAGAGAATCTCCTTGGTCTCATCCGTCTGGGGGAATTGTTTGATGACTTGAAGTCTGGACGAGTAGTACAGCACAGTGAAAAGTTAAGTGAACTGATTTTTAATGAACTGAAACGGAAGTCATTGGCTACAAGTGATCGGGAAAGCATCAAGGAGATGTGTGCAGCTCGAGGTAAATGGGCTCTGGAGCATTCTAAAACAGGGCAAGGTTGCACAAACTTGCTTCCATTCATCTGTGATGTGGATTATGGTGAGAGCCTTTTACTGTGGCACATTGCCACCGAACTCTGTGACAACACTGACGCTGGTGAAAGTAGAAACGACCCCCGTAAAACCAGTAAGGTCTTGTCAGAATACATGCTTCATCTTATGATCAAACAACCTAATATGATGTCTGCAGTGGCTGGGATTGGCCAAATAAGGTTCCGAGACACATGTGCCGAGATGGACAAGTTTATCAGTGATATCTCTGATGGGAGCAAAACGAAAATAACGAAGAAAAGTGTGTGCAACAGTCTCCGTTCTGTTCCTACAGAAGTGAAGCCTGCTGATGTGAAAGGAGACAGAAGCAAATCCACGCTGTTTGATGCATGTATTCTCGCAAAAGAGTTGGAGAGACATGGGGAGACCAAGTGGATGATCATGAGTGAAGTGTGGGTGGAATTGCTGGGGTATGCTGCGATCCATTGCCGACCGTACACGCATGCTCAACAACTTAGTAAAGGAGGAGAACTTGTCACCTTGGTTTGGTTATTGATGGTACAACTCGGCTTGAGTGACCAGTTCCAAATAGTCGAGGGTCACGCTAGAGCAAAACTGATTGTTAAAAAATAATTGGGGTAAGTTGCCGAGTCGGCAAAGGATGAGGCTCCTACCTGCATATTCCATTGAAAAATCTCATGGTAGTAGGAATCTCACTTTGTTTACCCCTTTGTTTCGTTCCTTGTTGTAACGAGCGTGCTTATTTACTCTGACTAAACCATGTTGAAGTGTCCTTCCCTCTAAACTCTAGCTGTTCAATTTCTCCAATTTCCTGCAATTCCGTGCACTTCTTTGAACCGAATGAGAGAAGCTCGCACAAATTACATCCAATTGCACTGGTTTAATATTTTGTGTGACTGAGTTTAATGTTGAACCGGCAATAGAAAGTAACATTCTTAAGTCAAAACAATAGAATATCTGTCGGCTTCGTCTAAAATATATTCTTGTCCAAAAGGAAAGCATTTTCCTACGTAAATTACGTGTTCTTCGTAATTAAAGCTAAGCTAAACTGAACTAGACAAAGGGACGTCATTGGTCATCGGAAACTCCAGCCACCGGTCACTTATACTCTCAGCCGCCTCCTTGGATGCCACCTTCAGCACCTATTCGAGTATTGTCAGTTCTCATCCATTCATTTAACATACAATCATTCACAACCTTGTCATATGAATTCCAACGAGCGACTGTGAACTCCGATTGAAATTGAAGACCTCCAGTGGCAATCGCAGCCAGCACCGAGCACGACTGACTCAAGGACTTGTTGGAGGAGTCGGTCGCAGCACAAGGACGGAGATCGGACAGCGGAGGACAAATGGAATCGGTGAGCAGCCAATCGGAAGTAACACCGGTGTGGAGCACGTCCGGTCGTGAGAGAGAGAATTAAGCAAAGAGAGAGAGAAAGTTGTTTCATTTTTGGTGGGAAAAATGAGCTTAAGTAATGTGAAAGGAGAGAGAAAATTCTTTATATATGAGAGTTTTGGAGGGAATTTTAAAATTAGATTGAACTGGGGCCCTTGGATCGATCCAATGGCTCTAATTTAATCCTTAATGGCTAAGTAAACTCCTTATTGGTTGAAATTATCTCTCTTGGATAAACCACAATGCCCACTCTTAATTCAGGTATCCTTTTGCATCAAATTATATCTCAGCTTGAATCTACATCAATACCCAACTTCATCCTTAGTCTCTTTTTCTAGACCGAATTATGAAGGCTGTCATCAGGCCCGCGTTGCTATACCGCAACGCCCACCACCTAGGAATCGGGTTGGTCACCAAATTTCTTTCTCGAGATTCTTATCAAACACTGGAACAGATTGAGAGCGCACCCATCCATTATCGGCTATGATACTATTTTTTAGGAGTGCGCAGTAGAAGTTCAATACCTTCACTTGGAAAATTGCTAAGAGAGAGTCCAAGTCCAAGCCATTCAACATATCCAGTTGATTCCACTTTCACTCAAAAGCATATAAGCCAATGAGTTATGGAATAACTAAATATATCAATTGTTCTACACCACATCAATTCTTTCAAACACAATTCACTTATGCATCCCAAAAGCTTGCTCTCAGCAAAATTAACTTTGGCTTCAATGTCGGTGAACATATCTAGCATGTTCTTTTCCCAAGATTGCACTTTAGATATCAAATCTTTCATGTCATTAGACATGAATTCATCTAGAGACTTGAAGTGAAGAAAGACACGTGCAGGTTTTCTCGTGAACTGTCTAAGGACAGTACTGGTGCGTTGTTTGTCACCACGGGGATACCTAAACTCAGCAAGAGGATGGTAGGCGATAATAACTTGTATCCCCTTAAGCCTCTGGACACAGAAAACTGTTTGGAGATATCTAGGAACTACAGTGAAAAGTATCACTTGGATGAGAGAGAGCTTTCTGGTTACATCCAACACCATGGCTTTGGCTTACCGTCAGCTGCTAAGGCTTTCCCAGGGATCGAAAGAAAAATGTTTCAAGATGTTGGCTGATCTCTCTCTCTGTAAAATATTGATTTTGAAAAAAAAATAAAATAGAGAAAAGACATGTTGACTCGGTCAATAAAGCAACAACAGTGGACGTTGAGCTCTTTTTAGTGAGCCCGAGGGCTCACTCGCGGAAACAGAGAAAAAAATAAGAAAAAAAGGAAAAAGAAGGAAAGAAGAAACAAGAAGAAAAGGGAACAGGGGGTTTCGTGCGTCCATGCTTCGGGGCCTCGCCAAGTCCATCCAACTACGTATTAGTAAGCGCTTGTGTCCCTCGTTCATCTTATACGAATAATTTTTGGATTTATGGCTGAAATTCGGAATTATGTGAAATTTGAGCCGCGAAGTCCGATTTTGGAGCCGTTAAGTTGATTTTTTGGGGAGAATGATAGTTACGGGTGTTGTGGAGCTGTGGGATTTTACGGATTTTGATTTGGACTTACGGTTTGCAAGAAACGGATTTTTGAAGTTTGACGTGCGCAGTGAACAGTGCGGGACTAGAACCTGTTGCATCTGTTTTTGTCGATTTTTGGACAGATTCTGGAGGAGTGGTGTTGGGGGTTTTGAATTACATTAAAAAAATTTCTTTGGACTGCAAGCTCGTTTTAATTGGCGCTCGGAGGAGGAAGTTATGATGTGTTAAAGTTCGATGCGCAAGTTACGCGTTGAGGACAGCTATGAATAATCTCTTTGGATGTGCGATTTATTAGTGCGTATGAGTTGTTTTGTTAGCGTTTAGATGTCATTTAGCTGATTTGTAGTTATTGTAGAGTTTTACTTGGTTTTGACATTGATTTTCATTTAATTGATAAGATTACGAGGTCGTCAACTCATTAAGCCACACATTATTTGGTCGTAGGCATTTTCAGGTGAGTGGTGCTATCTCTTCTATGAATTTGTAAACTCATTGTCTTAAAAGTGATAAAAATTTGAGTATCGTATGAGTTATGAAATAACATTTTTATTGCATAAAAGTCGGGATCGGGCAATTATTACTCCTTGATCATTTGATAATGATTTGATAAACACATTATGAAAGATGTTGTGAAAGTATACATTTATTTACTATGTTATAAATTGACTTTGACGATTGAGTAATGTTTATGAAAAACGCTACAAAAGGTTATATATATACTAATTTGTGAATTTGGTTTATGAAGAGTTATGAAATAGATTTGTGATATTTATTCTAGATTGATTTTGTGGATTGAAAAGGCATTGAGAAGTTTTATGAAACAATATGAAATGAGCTTCTTTAAATGCTTTAGTAAATATGTTGTGATGAGAATTGTGAAAAGTTATACTTATTGATTGCGAAAGGTGTTATAAATGCCTTTTTTATATGATAAATGGAATTGTGAAAGTTTATGAGATTTGGTTTGTGAAACTGGTTTATGAATTGAAAATTTGATGTTGGTTGTTAATGCTCATATCACTGTGGAGAACCCATTGAGGGGAGAGTATGCATACTGTCAAGACGTCCTTCTAGGCCGAACCGCCAGCTTTATAGGTGGTAGACCTAGCCAAGAGGGGTAAACTTGATCGCCTTTGTCATGGCGTTAAATGTGATCATAGTGTTGATAATGAGCAATAGATTAATCGATGGAATGGACCATCGACATGTGATTTGTTGAGATTGGTCAATGGATAGACCATTGACGTGTATTGTGATTTGAGATTGATTAATAGATAGACTATTGATGTATGATTTAATAAAATTGATCAATGGACTCGACTATTGATGTTTGTTAAGATATTATTAGTTTAACGAATGTTTTCTGATATGTATACGGTTATGTTAAAGTGATATAACTCATTCTTGTAAGTGCATTATATACTGAAATTGAGATAAGTGACGTTTGATATTGTTTTGTAAAGTGCATAGTGGCTGCTCAATCTGTTTAAAAGAGATACGTACTACTTACTGAGATGTGATTTTGCTCACCCCTCTCTTTCCCAATCTTTTAGGTTCCTTGGTTAGCGGTCTTTAGAGCGAGAGTTATCGCAGGGACTTTTGGGGGTTGGTTTTTTATTTGTCTTTGAGGCTACGTCCTTTAAGACGAAGGATGGTCGTGTCCTTGCCCCTGTTCCTATAGGTTTTGGGGTGTGACACACACTCTCTCTCATTTCCTCCTCCTTGATGTCTACTTTAGCAATGCCAATATCATGTACTTCCATCTATATAATTTGCCGATGCATTTATGTACAATATCATTACCATTTATGCATTTACAATATCTTTTACTCTGTTTGTGAACATTTCTACACGTGAAATTGTGCCGAGCTTTTGTAAATTGTAGATAAAGCATGAGTTGTCAAACAGACGGCATGACTTTATTTTTACTTTTCCATTTCACGCGATGCAGCTAAGTAATTGTATTAATTCAGATAGATGATGGATTGTGTCCTGTCATATACTTATTACATGCAACTATAAATTTTCGTTAGTGTAATTGATATTTGTAGCTATCATGTTAGGTATCGACGCACAATCACACGAAAAAGAGTAAAAGTCGAGAAAGAGAAATTAAGACACAAGGTTTTATGCTAATTCACCCTTAAACTAGGGCTACGTCCAGCAGAGGATTCCATTATAATTTAGCACATCGCACCTCTTATTATATCGCTCAATTACAAGAGAAAGAGAGTATATATAAGCGGTAACTATTCATGGGCCCAAATCCAAACTATTAATAGAAATATGGACTTAAATTATAAAAGCCATCTGGCTTTCAAGGGGCACTGCCCCCTTCAACCCCCACTGGGAGGGCCCCCCGTACCTCCGCCCACTTACCTGGGAGCGGGACCCCAGTGCTTTTCTGTTGATGGGTAGTATGAACCACATCCCAACATATCAAAGTATCATATTGAATTGTATTACATTCTTGCCTCACAAAGGCTCATTCTACTCAACTATAACTCTGCTAATACAAATAACTAGTATTCTAATTAAATGGCCAAAGATCTCAAACAAACATTATGAGGAGCAATCATATGACCACAGCAAGTCATTACAACAGAAATTAGACAAACAATGAAGTCAGATAAAGCTTCTTTAGTAAAGGACTACTCATTTGTCATGTTACAGTATCTGTACATGAGCCTAACTGTTACTACACCCTTCTCAAATAAGAACAGTTTCTGCACAAACTCTAGTTTTTGCTCCCCTGGGTTTCTTGATGATAGTTCACAGCCCTTTCTTGACTGTGCTCCTCTTGTACCACAAGATATCATTGTCAGCACAATTGATCTTCTCGAAGTATATTAATAGAGGAAACATTTTCAGCACATTTTCCATGTTTCCGATGCTCAATTTCTTAAGGTGTTTCAGCCGCAATATCTCAACTGACCATTGGTCATCCTGTTGCTGGTGATCCAAGCTCGCCAGTTTCCCTCCAATGATGTAAAGCTTCTTCACGTTCTTCAATTCGTGAGGGTTCAACCACTTCGGTATCCTTTCCACTGGGATACCTATGAGCTCTAGTTTCTCCAATTGTTTTGGAAGAAACTGATTTATGGCAAGACTTGATCGCATTGCCAGAGAAGTGACTCCCCAAGAGATGGTTAGAGAGTGAAGAAATGTAAGATCCTTCAATGATGCAAATTCTTTGTCCCGTATGGCTGCTCCACGGCCTATGTATATACTTAACCGTCTCAGTTTAGTCAATCTTCGCAAATCACTGATCCCGCAAGGGTTTTTCCTTGCAGTCCCTATAACAAACCCCTTTAAGACCTGGAGGGAGGACAGTTTCACGGTCCCTTTTGGCATGCGCTCTATAAGGTAGCACTCCGATTCATCCAGATGCGTGAGCTTCTTCGATGATGCTATATCTTCAGGCAACTTTTCCAAATCGTGGCACACTCAGAGGTCAAGAATCTCTAGACTGACAAGTTTGACAATAGATTTAGGAAGAGTCGTGATCCTAGAAATTCCTCGAAGACTTAGGAACTTCAAATACTCGTGATGACCCCCAACATCTTCCAAGAACCTCTGATCAATCAACTTCAATATGATGGTCTGGCACGTGAAGCCATCGTCCTAGTTGAAGAACTGCCAATCTTTTCATGTTCAAAAGCCAGCGGGGTTTTGGACTAAGGTATTCCTGATTAACATTGAACACCGTGGAGACATCTTCATTTTTAGCCAGCTTTCTATCTGGTAGACTGTTTGCTCCACCTAATAACTGCATGTGGCTGCTGCTGAAGGAGTGGTTTGGGAGAACTTCAGGAGACATTTCATCCTTCGAATTGAAATAGAAGAACCCTGCTTCTTGCACCAATGAGATAAACATGTAACGGATGCATGGATTCATTTTACATCTGTTCACGAGAGGGCTTGGGTCGTCATCGTCGGGTTCAATTAGGCCTTGATTCATGAGCTTATCATAGACTTCTTCGCCTACTTGCTCTGCCGTCTTGTCTTCTCTTTTGGAAACTAAGCCCTCTCCTATCCACCAATATATTAAAGTTCTCTTCTTTATGATGGAATTTCCAGGGAAAATTGCGAAAGAAAGAAGGCATAGCTTCGACTGAGGACTCCCTCTATTGTGATAACTAAGCTGAAGGTTCTTCATAAGATGGTTCTTAAATATGCTTTCTTTTGCTAGCTTTTGAGATTAGCGGAGGTTGACCTGCCTTCTGTTGCTGTCGGTGTCGGTGTTTGGCCTTCATACTCTTCCGGTAATCTTGCACAAGGCTGTCTAACTCGCCAACCTGAGACCATCACCACATTTTGGGCTGATGCATATGGTGACCTCTCGGCATTTTGGGCTCCATTTCTTTTGCTACACCTCGGAGGACCTGACACCATCACCGCTTTCGCACTCGAGGATACTGAGCTGTGGTGTAGGCACTTGCTTAATCTCTTATTCCAGCTAGGCGCTGCAGGCTATGTGTTTAATCAATCACTTCCCAGTAACAAGCTAATTGTCCTGACCATCCTCATGTTTATTGGTGGAATCATCAAATACATAGAGCGAACACGTGCCCTGTATCTCGCAAGCTTGAGTAAATTCCTGTGGCTCCTTGCTCACGTCTGCTGATGCTGGGCCGAACTATGCCAAGCTCATGGAAGAATACTCTTCCAAGAAGGATGCTAATATCCCTGCTTCAATAGAGATTATGCCGGAGCCCGGTACCAAATCCACAGATGTTCGAGAGGAGGATAAAACCACCAATTTGGACAACAGAGATGTGATAAAAGCCGCATTTCATTACTTCACAACCTTCAAAGGCCTCCTTGTGGATCTCATCTTCAGCTTCCATGAACGTAACGAAAGCATGAAATTTTTCAGAAGTAGAACTGCAAAGGATGCTTTTCGGGTCATTGAGGCTAAGCTCAACTTCTTTTATGATGTTCTTTATGCCAAGGCTGCCGTGGTTCACTGTTCGGCAGGGTACCTTTTCCGAGCTATCTCAATTGGTTCCGTCATTACTGCTTTTGCACTTTTCTATGGCCTGAACAAGCATGGTTTTCACAAATATGAAATACAGATTACACACATCTTGCTCCTTGGAGCTGTTGGCCTGGAATTTGTAGCTCTTAGTATGCTCATTTGCTCTGACTGGACAATTGCGCTTTTAGGGAGATCTGAGAAACATCGTACATGTTCGTCTATAAGAAGTAACTTCATTGAGCTCCTCCTCAAATTGAAATCTGTAGATTCATTGTTTGCGTTGCATAAACTCCATGCCAGATGGTCTAATTCTATCTTCCAGTACAATTTGATAGATTCACGGCTGAGAAGGTGGCCAATATGGATTGAGAAACCTCTTGATTACATATCTCTCAGGGAATTGTTTGATGACTTGAAGTCCGGACGACAAAAACCATACAACGACAAATTAAGTGAACTGATTTTTAATGAGCTGAAACGTAAGTCATTGGCAACAGGTGATCCGAAACACATGAAAGAGATGTGTGCTGCTCGAGGTAAATGGGCTCTGGAGAATACTGAAACAGGGCAAGATTGCAAAGCCTTGCTTCCATTCGTCGATGATGTTGATTACGGTGAGAGCCTTTTACTGTGGCACATTGCCACCGAACTCTGTGACAAGGTCAAAACTAATGAAAGTACCAACACCAACACTGATCGTGCTAACAGTAAGGTCTTGTCAGATTATATGCTTCATCTTATGATCAAACAACCTGGTATGATGTCTGCAGTGGCTGGAATTGGCCAAATAAGGTTCCGAGACACATGTGCTGAGATGGACAAGTTCATCAGTGATATCTCTGATGGGAGCAAAACGAAAATAACGGAGGAAAGTGCGTGCACAAGTCTCCTTCTTGTTCCTACAGAAGTGAAGCCAGTTGATGTGAAAGGAGACAGAAGCAAGTCTGCGCTCTTTGATGCATGTATTCTAGCGCAAAATTTGCGAAGTATTGAAAAGGAAAAGAGGTGGAAGATCATAAGTGTAGTGTGGGTGGAATTGCTGGGGTACGCTGCGATCCATTGCCGACCGTACATGCATGCTCAACAACTTAGTAAAGGAGGAGAACTTGTCACCTTGGTTTGGTTATTGATGGTGCATCTTGGCTTGAGTGAGCAGTTCCAAATAGTCGAGGGTCACGCCAGAGCAAAACTGATTGTTCGGAAATGACTGGAAGGAGTCTCTCTTTGTTTACACCTTTGTTTCGTTTCTTCTTGTGATGAGTGTGCTTCTTTGTGGAAGGAATCTCTCTTTGTTTACACCTTTGTTTCGTTTCTTCTTGTGATGAGGGTGCTTATTTGCTCCGGCTGCACCTTGCGGCTTGTTGAATTGTCCTTCCCTGTAAACTCTAGCTGTTCAATTTCTCCAATATCCTGCGATTCTGTGCTCTTGTTTGAACCGAATGAGAGAAGCTCACACGAAATCACACCAATAGAAAGTAACATTCCTAAGTCAAAACAAGAGAACATCTGTCGCTTCGTCTAAAATATATTATTGTCCAAAAGGAAAGCATTTTCTACATGAATTTACGTTTTCTTCGTATAAATTATCATACCAATGTAGACACTAAAATGTTTGTGGCAGTTAAAATAGTTCTCTGATTGATTTGGGGAGAAGGGAATCCAAACTAAGCCAAACCAATTGTTTTTCTCTTTTTACTCCTATACTAAATCCAAATTGATAAACCTGGGTCGATTTCGTTCTGACTATGTTTCTCTTGACACCCCCAAAGAAACGGTATTCATCTTGTCCAACTAATCTGAATTTACTAAGCTGTATTGACTGTTTCAGCCTAGAACTGCTTGCCCAAACTAGCGTTAGACAATATGTACCTAGTTTTTTTCTAATAAGGTCTTGTTCATGCGTTCTGCAATACCATTCTGCTGTGGTGTATTCACTGTAGTATGATGCCTCACAATGCTTTCATTTTTGCAGAACTCATTGAATTCGCCTCCACAAATTCCAACCCATTATATGTGTTGAGGCTAGATCTATCACCTAGAGGGGGGGGGGG
>BCNH02000010.1:434275-489909 GCA_001662345.2 Metrosideros polymorpha var. glaberrima
GGGGGGGGGGGGGGTGAATAGATGAATTTAAACAATCTTGATATAAAATGCGGAATTAAAACAATCAAGATAAAATTTCATAACGGCAAGGACAAGATTTGAGTAGTGCTCGTGTGCAACAGTTTGATACAAAGTAAACAAGAGTAAAGAGAAAATTGCACACAACGATTAAAATGGTTTGGCTTAGGTTAAGCCTACGTCCACTCTCTGTACTAACAGCCTACTGGCTAGATTCCACTAAATTAACTTCGAAAGTACAATGATTATTACAATCTCACAATGTCTCTCAGAGTTTACAGTGTGAAGCATAGAAGATGAACAAATGTGTGTGAATCAAGATTCTCTCAGACTTTGGAATTTATAATTTTGTGTCTCTTCTCATAGGTCTCTTGGTCTCTTTTTATAGTCCTCCAGTTCGCAACTACCCGTTGGATAGTTTCAGAGGATGATATCCAAACTTTCCCGTTGAATATAAACTTCCCAAAAAGAGATTAAAAGTGCCGTTGATGATGAGATTAGAATCCTCCTATGATTCAGTTGCCTATACCATTGAATCTGAGATTCCATAAATTGGAGTGTCCAGTTTAGAAGGTGCGACTTGCTTCGTAGAGAATTTTGACTGTTCCTATTATACTTTGCATTATAGCCGTTGCAAAAGTACATAGAGTAATTATCTTCAAATACGAATTATCAAAGAATGGAGTCCGAGCCAGATTAGTAGTTGTGCGTAAGAAATACTCTTGTGATGATTAACCTTTAAGATCCTTCCTCGCTCAGATGATATCACTTGACTTTTAGTAAAGTCTGAGCCGTGATTTCCTTTGCATAATGTCTGAGTCTGAGACAAAAAGACTTAGCCAAGTCTATGTCTGCTCCTTTTCATGCTACGCTTTGGATTATGTATTTGTTACCTTAGTCTTCAAAGATAAGTTCATAAGATAGCTCAGATGATGTATTCAAGCATATCAAAATATGGAATTCCCATAAGTATTTTTCACTTGAAAATATCTTTAATTAGTTTCAATAGAAATCATTGAGAGTTTTGTTATTCATCAAAATATATTAAGAGCTTTAGTCAATAATATATTATCGGCCACTTGATCTTCTTACCGATCTACTTCTCAATCAATGTTTTCCATTGCTTAAATGTAACAAAAACACTACTCCTATGTTTTAGAAAATAGACCCAAATTTTCCTTGAAAAATCATCAATGAAAGTGTGTATACACCTTGAACCAAGACCTTTCGAAGGAACTTTTGCAAACCCCCAAAGATCAAAATGAATATAATCCAAAGTGCTATTTGTTGTATGAAATCCTATTTTGAAGCTAACCCTTTTCTGTTTCTTGATAACACAATATTCACAGAAATCCGGTTTTCCAATTTTCTGATCACACATAAGACCTCTTCTCCATCCCTCTAATACTCATATGGCCTAATCTCATATGCCATAATTTAGTGTTGTTTGATTCTGTCATGACGGATGAAACTGTAACTAAACAAGTAACTGTAGTGCCTTGCAGTTGATACAAAGTACCAATTTTTAGCCATTTCATCAACAAAAGTAAACCTCTCGTAATCTTCATAACTTCACATTCAGCCATAAATCTACAACCGTTGGCATTAAGTGTACCCAAAGAGATGAGGTTCTTCTTCAAATCAAGAACATGTCAGACATTTTTCAATGTTCTGATCATGCCATCGTGCATCTTAATACTAACAATCCCAATCCCAACTGCTTTGGATTTAGCGTTATTTCCCATTAAAATAACTCCACAATTATATTCCTTGTACATGGAGAACCAATCACAGTTAGGACACATGTGGTACGAACAGTTTGAATCAAGAATCCAACTATTATTGAATGTTTTTATCATATGCAACCAATAACCAATCTTCGCTTTCTTCTTCAACAACACCAGCTTGAGTGGAATTTTGGTTTCCTTGCTTCTGTCTGTTTTGGTAATTCTGTTTGTTCTGTCAATTTGCATTCTTTTGATTTTGTTGATTCATATTATTGTCTCTAAACTAGCCCCATGAATATTACCTTCAAAAGTCAATTATGTATCAAGTTTCTGTTTATTTAGAAAACTAGTCTCAACATCTTCAAAATCGATAGTTCTTTTACTAACAATCATAGTTTCTTTGTAATTCTTATAAGAGGAGGTAGTCTAACTAACAATAAAAGAACTTGATCCTCATATTCAATCTTAACATCAATATTTATTAATTCAAAGATTATAGCATTGAAGTAAAAAATATGAGACTTAGAAGAAGCACCTTTAACCATACAAAGAGTGAAAAGTCGTTACTTGAACCTCAATCGATTGGTGAGAGGTTTTGTCATAAAATATTCTCTAATTTCGTCCATAAACTTGCAGCTGTTTTCTAATCTAGTACCTCCTGCAGAACTTCATTCGTGAGCCTTTTCATCCAATTCTTCTCAATTTTCATTTGACGTGCTTTCTAGTTTCTTTCCTTTTCCAAATAGAGTTTTTTTCAAACCCTGCTGCGTAAGAACAGATAACATATGAACCTATCATAGGTTGAAATTGCCGCTCTCATCAAACTTCTCAATATCAATTTTCGTTGTTGAACTTGAAGCCATAATCAGAAGATCGAAGAATCTTACGGCTCTGATACCAAATTGTTATGATAGATGTGGAAACTCTAATGAAATCAAAATCGTCAAGAACAAAGAACACATGGATTTACGTGAAGAACTCTTGCGGGAAAAAATCATGGAGAGAGAAGAAGCAAAATTTCACTATAGAAATTCAAGGATTACAAAAGGTAGCTAAAAAACTTAAGACTCTTTTTGTCTATGCTTCTTTTTAACCTAATAACTTGAGAAAAACAATATTTACATTGCTCCCAAGCCCTAACATTGGCTCAAGCCCATGGAGAATTTCAAGACATACGCAACAAATGCGAATATCTTTGTACTTCCATCTATATATTTAGCCGATTCATTTATGTATAATATCATTACCATTTATGCATTTACAGTTTCTTTTACTCTGCGAACTTTTTTGCACATGTGACATTTTTTTAGGGAAAATTACTAAAAAAATCCTAAACCTATTACAATTGTGCCAATTGAATCATAATGTTTTTTTTTTCAATTGAGTCCTAAATATTTTGTAATTGTGTCAATTTAGTTCATTTGGCTGGCTGGTGCTGACGTGGCAGGGTCGGCATTGATGTACCAATTTTAGATACTTTTTTATTATTCTTATTATTATTCTTTTCTTTCTTTTTCTTCCTCCTTGGTTGTCGGCTTCCTCAATGCTGGCGATCGGCCATCGACAAGGCTTGCCCTTGCCGGCCATTAGCGAGGGCTGACCTCGTCGGCTGATCGAGGTTGGCCCTCGCAGGGCGAGGTCGCCCTCGCCGATATCTGGTAAGGGTTGACCTCGCCAACCTCAAGTGAGGTCAACCCTGGCCAGATCCGGCGAGGGCAAGCCTTGCCAGTGGCCGATCACTGGCCATTGCGGAGGCCAGTGACCAAGGAGGAAGAAGGCAAAAAAAAAAGGACAAAAAATTTAATAAAAATAAAAAATCGAAAAGAAAATATTAAAATATTTTAAAAAATTGTCACGTCAGCACCGACCAACCAAATGGACTGAATTGGTACAATTGCAAAATGTTTGGGACTCAATTGGCAAAAAAAAAATTAGGAATAAATTGGCACAATTGTAATAAGTTTAAGACTTTTTTAGTAATTATTCCCATGTTATTATGATGAGTTTTTTTGTAAATTGTAGATGCAGCATGAGTTCTCGAACTAGCGGTGTGACTTTATTTTGCTTTTCAATTTTGTGCGACGCAGCTAAGTAATTGTATTGATTCAGATAGATGATGGATCATGTACTTTCATATACTTATTAGATGCACAAGTATAAAATTTCGTTAGTGTAATTTATATTTGTAGCCATCAAAGTATCAGATTGAAACTGTATGACATTCTTAGCCTCACAAATCTGCTCATTCTACTCAGCTGTAACTCCGCTCATATAAATGATTCAGCAATCAAAACAAACTCTGCTAATTACAGTAACTAGTACTCTAATCAAATGGCCGAAGATCTCAAACAAACTTTATGAGGAGCAATCGTATGACCACTGCAAGTTATTACAAAGGAAATTAGACAAACGATGAAGTCAGATAAAGCTTCAATAGTAAAGGGCTATTCGTTTCTCATGTTACAGTATCGGTGCATGAACCTAACTGTCACTGCACCCTTTTCAAATAAGAACAGTTTCTGCACAAAGTCTGGTTCTTTCTTCCTTGGACTTCTCGATAACAGTTCACAATCCATTCTCGACCGCGGTACTCTTGTACCACAAGATATCGTTGTCAGCACAATCGATCCTTTCGAAGTATCCTAACTGAGGAAACTTTTTCAGCACTTCTTCCTTGTTTCCGATGCTCAATTTCTTAAGGTGTTTCAGCCGCAATATCTCGACTGACCATTGCTCATTCTGTTGCTGGTGATCCCAGTTCTTCAGTTTCCCTCCAATGATGTACAGCTTCTTCATGTTCTTCAATTCGAGAGGGTTCAACCAATTTGGTATCGTTTCCACTGGCATACCCAGGAGCTCTAGTTTCTCCAATTGTTGTGGAAGAAACGGATTTATCTCAAAGCTTGATTGTGTGACTCCCCAAGAGATAGTTAGAGAGCAAAGAGATGTAACCACCTTCAACGGTGCAAATTCTTCATCCCGTATGGCTGCTCCACGGCCTATGTATATACTTAGCCGTCTCAGTTTAGTCAATTTTCGCAAATCACTGATCCTGCAAGGGTTTTTCCTCGTAGTCCCTATTACAAACCCCTTCAAGACCTGGAGGGAGGACAGTTTCTCGGTTCCCTTTGGCATGCGCTCTATAAGGTAACACTCCGATACATCCAGATGCGTGAGCTTCTTCAATGATGCTATATTTTCGGGCAACTTTTCCAAATTGTGGCACGCTCGGAGGTCAAGAATCTCTAGGTTGACTAGTTGGACAATAGAATCAGGAAGAGACGTGATCCTGGAAATTCCTCGAAGACTTAGGAACTTCAACTGCTGATGATGAACCAGATCATCCAAGAATTTCTGATCATCAACTTCAATATGATGCATTGGCGAGTGCAGCCATCGTCCTAATTGAAGAACCATCAATCTTTTCGTGTTCGAAAGCCAACGGGGTCTTAGACTAAGGTAATTCTGATTAACATTGAACACTGTGGACACATCTTCACCCAGTTCTCTATCTGGTTGACTGTTTGCTCCACCTACTATTAAGTGCAGGCGGCTGCTGCTTAAGGAGCACGTTCGGAGAACCTCAGGAGTTGTTTCACCCTTCGAATTGAAATAGAAGAACCCTGCTTCTTGCGCCAACGAGATAAGCATGTAACGGATGCATGGATGTGTTTTACATCTATTCATGAGAGGGCTTGGATTGTTATCGTCGGGTTCAATTAGGCCTTGTTTTATGAGCTTATCATAGACTTCTTCGCCTACTTGCTCTGCCGTCTTGTCTCCTCTTTGAGAAACTAAACCCTCTCCTATCCACCAATAAATTAGACTTCTCTTCTTTATGATGGAATTTCCGGGGAAAATCGCGAAAGAAAGAAGGCATAGCTTCAACTGAGGACTCCCTATATTGTGATAATTAAGCTGAAGGTTCTTCATAAGATGGTTCTTGAATATGCTTTCTTTTGCCACCTCAAGCCATTCTTTAGAGATTATCGGAGGTGGAACTTCCCTCCCATTCTGTCGATGTTTTGAGGATGATTCCGCATTCCTGTAATCTTGCACAAGGTGCTCTAACTCGGCGAGCTTTTCCTTGGACCAGTTAGCATCGGCATTTAGGTTGGTGCGTATAGCCAGCGTGATCTCTTCCCAGGATTGCACTTTAGTCAAATCGTTGGTGTCCCCAGACATGGATTTATCCAGAGACTTTTCCATGATTATGATGAAATGATCTATCTAGGAATCGGATTGCAGATACGGTGACCGATATTTGAATACTAACAAAACGCCGTTGTAAGTAGAAGATGGAGAAGCTTTACGAATGACACTTACCAGGATTGGCAAAGAGAATTTGGCATTTGATGATCACCGGCATTGAAGGCCATAGGCAGAGAAGAACTAGGGGAAAAAGACAAACATTTGATTGTCCATGGAAAAATGGACAGGGGATGATCATCTAGCCATTGCTTTGTTTGGGTTCAAAACGACGATTCCCGATTGTGTCAAGAGCTAATAGCTTCCCTCCATTTACCAAAGAAAAGGGGCCAAAAAAGGGAAAATGAGGGGGAATAACTTGAGAATGGGAAGGGGGACAAGGGAAGGTAATACCTTCTAGACCATGGACGGAATTTTTTCTTTCATGGAACTAGCCGGGTACAGGAACATATTCTTTACTTTACTACATTACTTTCATTTCTTGCTAAGCATTTGGCATCACCGCAAAATCGCTTTCGGTAATCCTCTTGTCGCCTCTCCGCCGATGATTAGACTCGTCTCATATCTTTCCAAGGCACCAACAAATATTTTACCAATTACAAGAATCTACTTAGAACATTTATCAAACAATCCATACGGAAAAAATTAGGTGCTTTTCTAAGGATGAAGGTAATCAAGACTTCTCATGTTATTTTGGGTTAGCTCATAGGATAGAATTGCTTTGTCTTTACCATTAGAAGAAACATAAAATTTGTTCCGTGAAAACGAATGATTTGAAAAATAATTTTCTAAAAATGATCGCTTATAACAATAAATAGACAAAAGATATTTCATTGTCCACAAGAATATTTAGACTTAAATTGTTGTCAATAATATATAATAAAAAAAAAGAATTCATTGACTAATTATTTCAAACAATACAAGCGATCATTTTAGGAAAATATTTTCCAAATCATTCATTTTTTGCAAAACAATAAATGAAAAAAAAAAAAAAGCCAGAAAAGCCAAAGTACAAACATTGATTAATCTCATGCAGAAGGCATCAGCTTCCCATTTTTACAGCAAACAAGGGCAAATACGAAATGTTCAACTTCCGACACTTGGCTTCAAGTTATTAGCCATGGATTTGCACAACTATGACTTAATAATATGACGTTCAGAATTGTCTAAAATGAAAGGACACTTATTTCAGGTAAATAAAAAAATTACAACGGCATTTGTTCAAGAATCTTCATAATTACAGGGGAGAAGCAATGGATAAAGGTAGAGCACAATGAATGTTGTGGAGGTACTAGTTTCACTTAGGAAGAACCATCACACTATTTATATGGCTTGATGGTGACTATCCCTGGGTTACGTGAAGGCCACCCTAAGCAGAAGATTTGGGCAATTTATACTGCTTTTTAAGGAATTGTGATGCCTCTGAGTCACTCCTGTGGCATAATATTCTCAAAAGCGTGTTGGAGTCGGCACCAAGCTTGCTTCTGCCACCTTGCATTTCCATGCTACTCGCAGATTTTAAGTCCTCGATCAGTTCTCGTGTCTACAAGAGATGATTTAGCAAATAAATATTTATAACAGTCAAATAATCGAGGACAAATTGCATATTGAGATATCAATACGGGAAATATATGGATTTTACCAGGAGTTAGAACTTTAAGATTTTCATGTATAATTGAATTATAACCTACACTCCTTGTGGGATCCATAGAGGTAAAAATAAGATTCATGTGACAGCTCAATATCTTAATTCAGAGACTAGTGTGTTGATATAAAGCAAGGACTTGGCCCATCTAGTTTTGTTGCAACAGTACTTATTCAAAATGCCTTACTCTTGTCTATTATCCATGACCGAAAAAGATAACCAACCTAGGGCACATATAAAGCTTAAAGGGATAAAGGCCCAGCAGAAATTACTTATTTTTCGAGACCCCACTTAAAGTTCTATCCATATATGTTCTAACTAAATTATTTGAGATTGTGATCCTTTCTTCAATGGATGAAGAAATAAACTTATATAGCAGAACAGCTAACCTCATAACCATGCAACTTTATAACATGACGAACTCGGGCCACTTGATTTTCAACTACACCCCGTGGAAGCCCATCTCCTCCGGAGATAAAGAACTCCTGTAATGTAAACGCACACAAATAATGAGGTGTCATCGTCCAAAAGTAAAACAAACATCACTTATCAAAAGTCTCTTGCAAATATATCAGGTGTAACTTGTATCCACATCCACTTACCTTCAGTATTTCTAAATCCTCCTCCAATAGTTTTGCATCTCCAGGGTTAAAAACTCGCAACGGGCCTCCATTCAGAATAACTCGAAGTAAACCATCCTGCAAGAAGAATAGTATAAGTACCATAAAAAAAGTGACAATGAATTTAGGCTTCTATCCCCCTAAGTAAGTAAAGCGCCACCAATGATGCTTGAAGAAGACTGGTCACAACGCGATCCCTGAGGGGTTCCACAATAATGTGACACAACTGATTCAGTTCCTGCAACACTCCAAATTGAAAAGACTGATTGTTACAATTTTGGGGCTTTATATCATCATACATATAAAAGAACATAATCTGACAAGATTCAGATCAACATTAAACAACTATGCTAATGCCACAGAATCTTAGAATCTAATCCAGTTCAGGAAATTGTCTTTCTCACTTTAAGCAGCTGTGAGAAGATGAAACAGACTAAAATGAAAGTTTTACAGGGAAAACCTACCACATCAAGTGGTTCCACCAATGACTCTAATCTCGCCTGAGAAACACTTGGTTTATACAGATTCTCGATGAATGGCTCCCTTAAATCCCAGAAGACAATCTTCGTTCCTGAAGTTAAAGTAATTAAACTCTTCAGCAAGGTGTCAGAAGAAAAAGAGGGAGAAAAGAAATAACTCTTACCAGTAAACTCGCATATGCGATCAATGGCTGCATTCAAATCTTTTCTACTCCCATCAAATGCTTTTTGCATCAAGCTTTTCGATTTTCCATCTAAAGAATATGATCAGTTTAATATGAATAAGAATAAGATAAAGTCGAAGGTAAAACCTCCATTCTAAATGCTCGTAAAAATAAATTTATCTTCATAAGAAAGAATCCTATATAAGATCTTGGAATGCAAAATCAACAGCCACAAACATTGGAAGTATGCAGAGCATTAGTTCAAGAAGAAACTTAACATCTTTCAAGTCCAAAGAATCAGCCGAAATAAATGAAATCGCAGAGATGAGCAAATTCATGTACTTCAAGAAAGAGAAACATTATAAAAAGCATGAAGAATCAACCCAAATGCTGTAGCCAGGGTTTACGTCGAATGAAATCTTTCTTGACGAGTTCAGGACATTTATGGTACGTCTTAATAAGGATTCTTCAATGGACAAAGATATAAAATAACCGAAAGCTATTCATGTAAGCTTAAGTGTAAACTTTCAAAACATAGTGGCAAAATAGTTTCTATGAGAGAAAAGAGTGGTTCATTTGAAGCATATAAAGTGATAGCCAAAGTCTCGTCAATATTAGAAAAAGAGAAATTCCTCCTTCAATAAAATTTTAAGGCGGAAAAAAAGAACTTACTATTCAAGTTGTCACATAGCTTCCTGCTCCATCGCTCGTATATGCTATCTTCCAACTTATTAAGTTGACTAATTGCATACTGTCAGGAAATAAAAACATACTTATTGATTAGTCAACAATGACTTAACCCGAATTGGCAGTGGCACCGAACTAGTGTCAAGGCCTGCACCCTGGGTAAGCTCTGTCTCTGTCTTCCTCCCTCCCCCACTCAGAAACCTTTGCTAATTTAATTTCAACAGTTCATGACGTATACCAAGACCAACAGCCATTGATTATCTCTGATATGGATTTTGTTTATTTCTCTTCACTAGCACTTTCAGTTCTTCAGCTGGAATATATATTTCCAAACCATGTCATTTCACCGAGCATGCAAGACTGAATTGCTAGTAATTATTTGTGTTCCTACCTACATAAATTAAACAAGCAGGAAAGATCTAGCAAAATACATCATTAATCTCTATGTCTGCTTCAACGATTTAAAAACTCAAAGCCGTTCTTTTTCTCAGCAGTTTAGCTTTTTTATACTACTCCAACCTTTTTTCCTTTTAAAGTGACAACTGGCACCATCATTCTGTGGTGCATTTTCACAAAACAAAGGATTGACATTTGGTGTGTTCCCAAATTCCAGGGACAACATGAAAGCGGATATTTCCCATACACATGCAAAGAGGAAAGCAACACTCACATATAGAGTATTTAACTGCACACACAGTGTTGGCGTTGTTCGAATGTTAATTTCCACTGATCTCGGCTCATCAGGAATTCTAGGAGTATCGAAAAGCTCCTTCTTCACAAAGGCCTTTATCCCAACTTCCTTTTTGAATCGTGTAAGGACTGGCTCTGGTGGAATTAGCTCCTCTTTGCTAGCTGCACATACCAAACATAATGCATTGAGTAGTTCACAAGAAGAATGGTATTATCCTGACAGAACATAAAGGAAACAACAACTATGCATGAGAACAAATCTCAAACAACCGAACTGGATTGACATTTAAGAAACAACATAGGGGCTTGAAGTCTTAATTTTGATGAGGAGAGAGAGAGAGAGAGAGAGTCAAACATGCAAGGCATGTCACTTTTTTCTCAATAAGAGAATCATTTGAAACAGAGGACATTCAGGAAAAACATACCCAAGTCATCAGTGACTCGATTAGCATATACTTGAAACGCATTGTCAATGCCACGGAGCATGCTATTTAATTCTGTAGACCTCATTGGAATGGTAAGAGCGAAGAATTGATCAACAGTCTGCAATAAGCAATATGCACAGATGAAATCAGTTCTCCCTCAATTAAGATAGTATAAGTACGCATTTTCTGCCAGACCTCAAAGGATAGAACATTCAAGCATCTGTCTTATTCATTAAAATAGTAAAAAAAAAAACATGTATTCTGATAAAGTTCGGAGTGCAAACAAAAATCCATCAGCCAACTCTATTGTACTCTTCAGTAATTTTTTTTAGGAATGTACCAAGTTTTCTTTTTCAACTTTTGAAAGTCTAGATAAAAACTTGTTCGGCGTGAGTTTTCAAGGATCTTCAATGCCTAACTTTTGAAAATAATTTTGTAATGTTCTGTATGTTTTCTTCCAATTGGAAACATGGACGCCCACAATGCAAAAGAACCTTCCATGACTGTGGTCTGTCCACACCATTCACTCACAACTGTGGTCTGTTCACACTACTCTCTCTCTCTCCCCAGCTTGCTTCGTGTTCTGATGGAGCTCTTCATTTTTCTAAACCAGAGTTCTAGAAAAGCTTCATTAAGAACCTTTGACTGATCAAATATCAAAGACAAATTATTGCACCAAAGATGAAATTAATTCGTTTATTTATGTATGGAAGAGACTTTCTCGTAGAATATTTCACGAGCAGGACTTAAAAATTTTCTCTTATCAGATTTTGATCAATTAATTTATGAAGGGCAATGTTAACGAGTCCCGAGGCACTTGTTAAGTATACTCTATTTGGAATAATTCAATTTTCACAAGACACTGACTGTACATAACATGAGGGCAATCAGTGCATTGGAAACCGTAAAGTTTCCTTAATTTGTTACTTAACAAGTGCCTCCGGATACTCGTTAACATATTACATTATGATCTTGTGAAAATCAACACCAATTACAATTATTCTCATTATTATCAGATGCTTGTTGAGATGAGGTATGAAATAAGGTTTTTGTTCTCTCTCTATGAAACAATGGCTATAAAATATAATGAAAAAGGTTTTCAGAAATTTGAATCATGTTAAAGAATATGTTTTCAAGAACCAAACATGTTTTCGAAATAACTGAAAAAAAAAATTGTCTTGTAGTTTTCAATTTCTTTAAAATGGAATACATTTCCTAAAAGCAAACAGGCACTTGACTTCAACAACCATATCCACCCTAAGCAATCCACCACTTATCTTCACAGGAAGTTTATGAAACAAAATATACTGAAAAGAAGTCGATAACAACCTCCTCAATGATCCTATATACTTCAACAATGGAACTCCCATGCCGCTGCTGAGGTGATATTGGATCCCACCGCTACAAAAGTGTTCAAACAAAGATTAGGCTTTGTAACGGAAGAAAATCCATCAGATATAGTCAGATGAAAGAAGATTAAGCTAGACTGAAAGTACCAATAGCACTTATTCAATTCCACATGCAAACCTCAAGTTGATAATATTTTTTTAATGGGAAAGCACCCAAACCACAGGCTTTTTATGAGCACGCGGTACAATAAGACCAGCATATGGTGTCATAGTCTACATGATCATAGTTTTGATAAGAAACTTCATCAAAGGACTCCATCAGAGTCCATTTTACAAAGACACAGAAAAAGAACCTGTTAACATGAAGATCTCTTTCCCATCTGTCTTACTCTAAGCAGCCAAGACATGAAATCTTGGAAACAAGCAGCAGGCAAAAATATATTCAGAGCTTTTGAAGTTTAAAATAAATCAAGAAATGCCGCATATACCTCTTGCTGTATTACACGCTCAACCCAGCTGAGAATTCTGGCAAGCTGTGAATTGACCCAACGCAACACCAATGTTCCAGATATTGATTCAATCTGCAAGAAGGAAATGGCACAGTTGAAAAATGAATAGATAGAAGGAGAAAGCAAGCAAGTAAACATGCACACTGATATATACATGTCAATGTGAAAGAAGGACATATCCTTTTCCCACTAGTAGTTCTCACACACATACATGTCGAGGACTGAAAGCAGAGCCCAACTATGAACCTAGCATTATGTCAATTATTTCACCTGGTATGGAATGAGTTTCTTGTTGTAGAAATCAGCATTCTCGTCCCCACATGTAGATGATATAAGTGACTTTATATACTGCTCAAGGCTATCTGCCGCCGGAAAAACAGATGCAACGTCCTCAGTCAAATGCTCCGCATGATCAAGGAAAGGTTTCTGGAGATTTCAAAAAGATTAAAATCAACTGAGAAGACCATAAATTTGAAAGATAAACCTGAGTGACCAAACCCAGGACATAAGCTTACCAACTTCTGACCATAAAGCTTGTGTGTAAGTGAAGCCGAAACAATAGTAGCCTGTGGATGCCATTGACATAAAATGGGCATGAAGGTGCTTGAATCTGTTTTCAGAAGTTTCTTGGTCTCATCGGCAAGCAATGCCAAAGGATGCTCATGAGTTGCCTCTAATTTGTCAACCGCTAGCAATATCTGCATGGAGAAAGAAGTGTGAAATAATAGCCCTACATTAACTAACAGGAAGCATTTGCCCTTTTAGAGTTTTCTGTTTCCACTTCAAGGACCCTCAAAAGAAAGCTCAGCTATTCAAGAAGAGGAATCCCCAGATCTCAGGTCCATGTAAGATGCCACATGACATACCTTCTCATAAATGGTACCAACATAGGTTGTCCAAGCCAAATATTTGCAAAAGGTAGATTATTATGTCGCATATTAACAAAGAAAAACAATATATATAATTAATTTCTCACGTTTCATTCTAATGATAAAGAACGAAAGTAATAAATTTTAGCCATTCAAGCAACAAGCTACTCATATTTATGAAAACTAAATTTCCTTTACTAAACTCTTCTTACCCTGAAATGCATGGACCTTTCGAAAACAAGAGCTGCTCATTAACAATGGCATTACTATTAAAAGTAGAGTATCCTACTTAATAGTCTTCATATAGATTCCCTATGCTCTAAAAGTTCTATTTCATCCCACTTTCAAAGTAGTGAACTCAAGAGAAAGCAAGGACATCTACATAGATAAAAAAACTTCTATAGTTTATCCTTGTAGAAGTTGCAGTTGACCTCCGGACTTAGTTGCCTTAATGAGTTTGAACGAGAATGTTGAGATGGGTTTAATCCATGTAATCACTCTCAAAGTGCTGATCTAAGGACATTAATAAGTGTATGGCCTGTACGAAAATTATTATATGACATATCTAAATTCAAACGACCTAGACGCATCAGCATATGCAAGCTCAATCATCAAGCTATAGATCAAAGATAAGTAACTATAAAGCTGATAAAATCCTTCTATTTTATATTGCTATTGAGAGAAAGACATGAATAGAAGACAGCGTCAAAATATCATTTATAAACAACAGACTGCACCTGTGTCCAGAAGGAGAATAAGCAGTCCGGCAAAACTCATGCTCATCACTATCATAACATGATTTCTCCAAAACAATTTCAGAAAAAAAATCAAATTCAGAATTCTCTAGACATCAGGGTTAGCTTGTGGCCAAAGAAAAGTCATAGAGAATTGGAAACGAAAGCTGCCGCCGTAAGCAAATTCCAAATCTTTGTAGACATGGAAACTGCCAGAAGAAAATAATGAGCAACTTACTCTTGCAAAGGCATTCTTGATGGAGGATGATATGTATAACTCTATCTGATCTCTATCACTGACAGACCCAGACTGGATTGCCTGTGTTGACATGAAAAGTGTCACAAAACTTTACATCCCAATGAGCCATGCGTTTGTTGTTAACGATATATAGGTATGAGTCGAGATTAACACAAGCATGTGCTACGGAATGGAGACTTGGGTGATTAAATGAACATTCACAAATGCGGTGTGTCAATAAGATGCAGTTTTTTATGGATGTGTACATTAAATGGATATATACTCCATTGCTGCATTGTGGACAAAGTGAGAGTCCTGTCAGTGGAGGATTATATAAATAAGTAAATAAGTTAGCCCAGATATGTGAAACACAAAATGAAGATTGCCCATCAGGTAAATGCACCTCTATGGTGAGTTCAAGTACAAAGCCATGAGAGAGACTTAAATGGCTAAAATTCATAGAGGACCTTGTAATCCTGGATCATGCTGAATATATGAAATAACAATAATTGTTCTCACATACAAAGAAATGCAGCATATATGGTGAGATAATCTCAAAGGAGATGAGGTGCCAGAACATAACTGATCCTATTAACTGCATGTATTTAAATGACAGGACTCAGTTTGTTTCCAACACCATCTTTATTGCTGCATCATTGACCTAGCTTTTATCTGTTATCACCATGCAATATACTTTATTGCCAAATCAACTGTAGAATACCAGCATCCATACATGTTCAGGTTCTTCCAAAAGAAGCCTCCGAGAAACCATTGCAACTTTCACCACATTCTCCATCAAGACTGATCCCTGCCAGGTATATGAGGATTTTCTCACTTACTATGTATCATGTCAAGGTAAGATAGAAAAAGATGACCCTTGCAAAAAATTTAGTCTTAGGGGCCTCAAGGAGGAGAACAAAGTATGTTAGTTTGATGGACCACCAAAATGTCCATAAATAATGCAACAAAAGTACCTAAAGAAGCTTGAAATTTTGATCTTTTACTGATTACAACAGATGCAAAATTTGATCAATTAAAGGATAATTACAAGTAAATGCCACCATGTGCATCATGACTAGCAAAGCAAACATAAGATATCATATGGCACGATCTCTCATCAAGTACCCTAAAGAATTACCAGTGGACGAGCTGGACATTAAGATCTCATGAGTGTGAACTTTGTAATGGTATCACAAGAAGTTTTTTTTTTATAAAAGCATCAAAACAAGTTTGACGGTAACAATAACATGCATATTGTTTCTCAGACTGCAGCCAAAAACCTGAAGGCCTATTAACATGTCCCAAGCGAAACCAAATATGATGCTGCTCTGTCTCATATATGATAGCGTAGCCCCAGTTCCGACACTATTATAACTCAAACCTGCATCTATGTACTCTGTTCTAGCACATCAATTAGGCCTTCTTCTACGTAAAAGTATTACAGTATGACAGTCCTGAAGTGTGACTAAATGTGAGTTATGACAATGAACATGCAATTAAATATCCAAATACATGACTAATTCCACTACCAAGATGTGCGCAACAATCTTAGTGATAGACATATGTTTAGATCCCCAGAATAAGAACTCTCAAACTAATGTTTCCTTTAGCATTACAAGGAAGTTTTCGCCGAGGAATTGTCAGAGGAGCCAAATCTCTAAAAAAACTCAACATGAACTTCAATGAGATAAGTGAGAGATATCGCAGGCCCAACATGCATGTCATAAACACATTTATGCCCATCGTACCAGCTTTTTGGTTGAAAAAGCTACCATTCTCTCATAAGTGAACCATAAAAACAAAAAATAGAACTAACAAGATTGGACACTGATCCCAACACATATATCAGACCTCTGCAAAGTGCATATGGTAGTCTTCTAGCCGCTTATCAGCCCATTTCTGAACAGGCAGTAGGAAGGACTGTAATAAGGACGTCTCGTGAAATCCATCACCAACATCAACTTTGGAATGCAAGCTTCTTAAGTGTGACCTCTCTTGTGGACCTCTCTGCTCCTTTAAAGGAATTTTCTTTAGCTGATGAATGGCATGTTGAAGCATTCCTTGCTCGTTGGTCATAACATACTGTGGTCAAGCAACCCAGAACAAGCAATAACTCAGAATGCAACAACAAGATAAATAATGACACAAGAAAAAATCAGTAGAATTCCTCCATACAACCATAAGAACATGTCAGAAATTCTAGACAAGAAAAGGAATAGATGCAGCAAATTAATAAAGAGTCCATTAACTGACAGAAATCTTGACCAAGATTGTAATGCTATGAGGCCCCCTATATGCTGCCAGAAAGTAAGCCACACCAGAAACTTCATACTTAGGCCAGATATAAACTCACAGAATATGATGATTTTACGTGTATATGAAACTATAACAGAGATTATATTGATCCAAGCCTCACGGATACACAAATGTATCCAGCAAAAGTAAGGTTTCAAACTCAACCAACGCTGGTATCCAATTTACCAGTAGAATAGTGGCAGGCAATGAAAGGAGAAGAAGTTATCTACAAGAAAGCTTATTGTAGGAAAGGATCCACAAAGGTTGCTTCACTTCAAGTCTTAATATCAGTGCTATCAACAAGGCTGCAAATGGGCAATTCAGAAAAGGTCACAATTCTTTTGCAAGACTTGGCTCAAATCCATTAGCTCATGGCCCCTTTTGCCAGGATGGCCTTTAGGAGCATGTTAAGTCAGGTTTGTTTTTCTTCTTCTTCTTTTTTAACAAAGGAAAAAAAAAATGATGCCAAAGGGATGGGAGTGAAAGCCTGCAAAGTGACAGGCAAGAATACATGGGGCGGCACTTACCAGCAATTTCTACTATATGAGGAGTAAAAAGTGTCAACACTTTGAAAAACATTGACTTGAGAAATCCTCAAAAGCACACATTCTAGATACCTAATAACCATCACCAAATACCATAACATTACCTGACGGAATAGTATCCATGCATAGCACGTGTAGTGCATGGTCTCTGTTATTCCTAAAACACGCCATGTGGACTTTAAAAGTTCAAGTATTTCTTCAACTTCCTGTAAAAGAGTAAGTGAGAATAACTACAAGTGGAGCAGACAACAACTTGTGAACAAAATATGTCATCTTTGCACAAACTAGATAATAGGCTATAACTTATGCTACTTCTCCCTAGGGAGGAGCAAATCAAAATTTCAATTCATGAGAATATGGAAAGTTCAATTCATTTTTTAATATCTACTATGAAACGGAAACCAAAGCATGAAGTAATCCTCACTGGATAACCTAAAATCGGGACAAGAACACCACATGTGCCATAACTTTCGTACGGCGCTCACTTGAGTGCCATAACTTTTTTTTCGACCATTTGAGTGCCGTAACTTCTAAAAAACAACCACTTTAGTGCCATAACTTTGAATCGATCACTTGAGTGCCAAAACTATTTGAAGACGTTGCACCCAAGTGCCAGAAATCCGATATGACATAGCAATTGTGGTGAACATTTTCATAAAGTTATGGCACTCAAGTGATCGATTGAAAAGTTATATGACACTCAAATGATCGAAAAAAAAGTTATGCCACTCAAGCAAGCACCGTATATAAGTTATGGCACTCGAATGATCGAAAAAAAAGTTATGACACTCAAGTAAGCGCCGTACAAAAGTTTGGTGTCCTTCCCCCCCTAAAATCAGATGATGTGTGTTTAGGATAGCTGCAACTTTAGCTTTGACTTTTAATTATAGGTCATTGAGTAATAGTAATATTCAAAACCTCAAATCTCTAAAGTCACATATTTGTATTTGAAGACGTCATACAAATTTTATTAAAATCATATTGTGTTTGCCTTTTGGCTTTTATTCAGAAGCCAACATTAGGAGGGCAAAGCCCCCAAAACTCTTAAACTCTAGAACATTTCCACTTCACTGTGATACGCATTAGGATATTTAAATCTCTTAGAAAGCAAAGGACAAAAAGCACTAACTTCTGTCAGCTTTCCCTCATCCAAAATGTCAAAGACGCTAAGAAGCAGTTTCTCGTATAGCTTGACATTTAGATGATACCCGTCTGCCCAGTGGCAAATTTCACCAGTCAAGTCACCACGTGCTGGCCTTTCAGCAAGGGGAATAGCAATCTCCTTAAGAGACCTCAAACATTCTGTCCGCTGTATTTCACCCACTGAAGGCGCGAGAGACTGAAACATATTAAAACAAACATAGGCAATATCAGAGACATGAAAGCATGCAAATGAGGGATGAAGAAGCCTACTTTGCCAAAGTGCAACTCATGAAGCTGTTAGGGAAAACTACTTCTCATCAATATCATAATATCAAAACAGTTGTCTACACACTTAAATGGCAGTGTTAGCAGGATGCAGTAAAAGAAAATTGCAACTAGCAAAGTTAGAATGATCAGAATTTATTAGTTATTGCTATTAGGCCATGAGGCTCTAGTACTTTCAGACCCAATTGAGAATGACAATAGTTCAGAAGTAAATTCCCATTGCACTTTGGTAAAACAACATGCATGAACAAAACCACCCTGAACTGAAAATCAATACTAGAACTAGCAAAGTGAGAAAGCTAACATAGGAGATTCCATAAGCAAAGAAGGTAAAGACCATTATATGCTTTGGAAAATGAATGATGACAACAGAATGCAATGGTATGAGCAAGTGGATGTGGAAACAACAAAAAGTGAACCTCAGATTCTTCAATCTTCGCCAGAAGCATCCTAAGCTCACTCGCTTTGCGTCCAGATTCACTAAATCCAACTGCAGCATGATTAAGAAGCCCCTCTTCCAACATGTTTAACTGTGCTGATACAAAACTTATACGTTGAAATGTTGAATACAATGTTGCTATCGTGTCAGATTAACTTATACCCAGACACATGGATAAACAACCGTACCAACATAGATCTATTCCAATCAATAACTTCAGTAAGGCAGGGGAAAGGGACAGAACTTACCTGCCTTTTTTGCCATTTTATATATGCCTTCTTGTCAGAAAATTCTGTACGGGAAATACAGCATAGCAATTCCAGTGGAATTAGCAAGGTGTCCATTCTCTTTCCAGCCTTTCCCGCAAGTGCATTTAACAGCCCCTGTCTTGTTCTGATGTCCATTGCCTCGGAGATCTGCCCTCACAGTGAAGAGATTAACAACAGATATTTTGTTTCACTCTAAAGCAACTAAAAGGTAAATAAGAAAATATGAGTCAAAAAAGAGAGAAGTTAAAAGCCCCTCCAAAGTACCTCCATCTGTACACGCATGGACTCCAACAAACCAACCAATCCTGGCATTCGTTGAGATTGGGACACCAAATTTTCACTTCTACTGCGTCCAAGCTTCCTCATCAACTTGGACCTCTTATCCTTCTTTTTCTCTTTAGATGGAACAATAAGGCCCCTGTTTTGGTAATATTATAGACGTGGGCAAAAGGCATGATATTAGGTGAGGTTCAATCAATGTGCGAATTGAAAATGAGCTATATTACCATGTGAAGAAAAATTATTGCAAAAGAAACGAGATTATAAGAATATACCCTGCAGCCCCAGCACAAGCCAGAAGGATTTCGTACGCACTTTCGCGGAGATCATCATCAGTAATACCTAACAACAAGAAATTAAAGTTCAGTTATATCATTCCACGCATTTGGTTTCCTGGAAAGTTAGTTAAATAATGCTCTCCAGTCCTGATAATATCAGTCGATGTCCAAGATTTTAAGCAATAGATTAGAGCATACCGTCATGCATGCAGCATTAAATAATTTCCATTTTGGATAAGTTAAAAGAAGCATCACTCAAAGAGCACCAGAATAGTAACGAATTATGCAAAGAAGCATAATATACAATTAAATGGGCATGAAACTTAACATTGCGAGGGTACCGCAATATTCTTATCATATGTGTGCATAGTGAAAAATGTAAAGCCTTGATAGTATAGACAGAAGTTTAAACTCCTTAAAAGCTTGTCCCTTCATACACACGATATCTCTGCACTCGAAAAGAAGCTCCGCCAAGCTATTAACTCTTTCTAACAACCCAACAGAGAGGAAACCACATCGCGGAAGTGCAGATCCACAAGGACAAGAAGAAGAAGAGACAAACAAGCTCAGCCATGCTTCTATCTAACATGACCTATCAGAGACTCCTACTGAAATTATGCAACTCGCTCTCTAAACCCACACAAATTATGAATTTTCAAGGCAAGTAAACTAGAGACATATGCTATTTGAGTTACCTGTTGCAAATGGAGGTAACACTGGCACAAGATCTGCCGCATCATTGATGCTCCGTCGCGACATTCTACGACTGTCAACTTCCTCAACCTCTTCATCATCCTCAAAGTCATCGATGTCTTCTACGTTGAGTTCTCGTACTCGTGAGGAGTTGAAAGTCTCTGCTCTAGATACACTTGATAAAACGGGTGACGGAGCAATATCAGGAATGGGAGATGGCGCAGAAGGAATGGGTGGTGGCATGAAAGAAGAGATTGCCGGTGCTGTAAAAGCAGGAGCGGGTGGAGGCACCCTTCTCGGAGGTGAACCTGAAGACTCGGGATTTGTAACCAGAAAGAACTCATCACTGGAACCTGTCTTATTCTACAGAAGGAAAAAAAAAGGATGAAGCTTCAAAACAGATCAGCATAAACGAAAGCACGATGACAAGATAAAGCTTCACACAAACACACTGAGAGAGAGAGAGAGAGAGAGAGAGAGAGAGGTGAAGATGAAATAGGGGATAGAATCGCCCTCAAGCAGGCATCTCTTTGGAAAAGTACAGCAGTAACAAAAAATTAATTATTGAAAAGAACTGGACACAAAATAAAGCTTCATGAATTGAACAGCAAAGTACGTCAAATCAGGACGCCAGTAATAAATCACATGTTTAACAGCATGCAGTTGCCAATTAACCAACTATCTGCAGGAAAAGCAATTTCTATAGGGGTCGAGCAATACAATGACAAATGAACCGCAGGCCATAGCTTACCATATGTGGTAAAACAGTATGATCGTGATAGTCTCTGATGGCTTCGGATAGTTCAAGCATTTCGCCTGCATCAACAAATCACAATGCAGATAAGAACAATATCAGGGAACAATAAACTGCAATGACATAGAAAGCTGAGCACCTCTTTTAGCACAATTGAGAACATAATCGACACTGACTTGGTCAAGATCCACGTCATCTAATGAAACAGCACCAGGAGGCATTGTAACTTTCTTGATTAAGCTGCCAGAAAGTATGAAGCTAAGAAGAATACGCCTGTCTCGTCGATACCGTTGAAGAAGCTCCAGTTCATTTTCCCTAAATCAACCAAACAAGCGACAATGTCTTTGCAGTCCAATTTTTGGGGAAAATGATAAATTCGGCACCCACTTAAAAAGAACCAAAAAAAAAAAAGGCATGGAAAAGATATAGGGATACATACTCTTCCATGGCAGTTGAAACAGTAATTTATATTCGAATTCCACTGAAATTGATCGTCACTGTAAAATAAATGCATGATCAGACTAAGAAAACACTACTAACATCTTACAACCATCCACACCCAATTAAATGTCATGATCCCTCACCAAGAATAATGAAGACGGTACACCCGCAGACTTCTCAAGAACCACAATAAAGCACATTGCAATTAAACGAGCAAGAGATGAAACAATCACAACACGCCTGGCATTGGCCCAAACACAAAAAAATAAACCCTTTTTGCCCGAAAGATTCTGCCCTGTCGGTTTTCGATCAATATGACCAACCAGCCCACTTTGTCCCTTCAATTCACTCAACCCACAGGATAATCCAAAAATTTTCACAAACGGATGCTGTCTCAGCAACAAAACCGCTAAAAAACCAACAGGGAGCTCCTACTTCCTCAAATCTAAAGCTGGTCCCAGAAACCAAGTTCCTCAGAGCCAGCTAAATCAACGTGGCCATGTGGGAAAACCAAGTAAGCCCATTACGGAATCTTGCACTAGCACTTGGATTGAGCAGCTAACAACCACTAAACTCAAAATTGGACAATGTGGAAAGCAAAAGGATCAGTTCACTTACAGTTCAGCTGCGAGAGAAGATCGAGGTGGGGACTGAAGCGAACAGCTCGCGGGCGGGGTGGCTTCGAAAGGCGAGATCTTTTTGCGGTGAAGAAACGAGAAGTGAGAGAGATGGGTATGTGAACGTGGGAAGAAACTGCGTTTTGCTTCGCATCGGAGAGTCCTGAATCGGGATTGCTTCTTCTCTGCGGAAGAAATTTCATGGGGGGCTAAGGAAGTCAAATCTGAGGAGACACTGGACATTGCTGTTTTCCTTTCCTTTCCTTTTCTTTATTCTTTTTTTTTTCCTTCTATTTTCTTGGGGGTGGTAGGAGTTTTCTTTTCCTAATTAATTTTATGTTTTACTAAAATATTACCTTGCAATTCCCGTGCAATGCACGAGGAAAAAAAGAAGTATCCGTTTGAACTCAGCAGATATTACATATAAAATCATTGCTCCAAAATAAATAGGTGATATTATTGAAGTTATCGATTTATTAGCTTAAGGTGTGATTAAATTTTAAAAAAAATTGAAATCGTGTAAGCGAATTTGTGGGTTTTACATAATGAGTATAATTAGATTCGTTAACAATATCACCCTAACAACTGTACCTCATTCAGTAGCTTGATGGCAAGTTTCAAAAATATATGCCACTCAGTATTACACAACCTTATATCTGAATGGGATTTTCTATACCATTAATGTTATATATTTTAGTAACTTGTAATAATACTCATTTCAGCTTGTTACTCGTTATGTTATGAATTTAGCACAATGAATTTGAAATTTTGTAGGAAGGACTATAGAAAAACAATGTTTTTTTTTAATCTTAAATTTGGAATTGATTCTATCTTCAAAATTGATTATTGAGTTCCATTGCTACAATGGAGTAAATTTTTTTTTGGTTGAACATAATGGAGTAACTTAGGTAGTGTGAATACATGGATGATATTTTTATTTTTAATTTCTACTGTAATTTCAATAATTCGAATACTTTTATATTGTCTTTTGCTCGTGAGCATAATGGATTTTTTTTTGTCTCTTTCCTCTCTTTTTTCACATTGAACATATATTTTTCCTTTTCTCAATAACTGATGCATTATTGTAATGTTTTTTTTTTTTTTTTTTTGCATCTTATTGACATTTGATATCTTTGTCTTTAAAATTGCATCTTCAATAGCTTGCCGAAGGGCAAAATCTAATAAAAAACTTTGAATTTTCCTCTTTAATATATTGACTCTACATTACAAGTTTTATAGATATTAGGTGACCTATGGCCAATGCTAATATGTCATCAAAAGCTTATCAATATTTTAATTACAGGAAAACCTTATGATTCGCGAACACGTTATCATTTTGCTGGGGAAGTGTGGTGAAGTGTTCAGCACCTTCTCGATAAAAAAAAAATACAATTGCTGCACGAAATTAGAAACATTGCAACAAAATCGTATGATTTGATTGATATGGTGAAAGTCATGTGAATCATAAACTCGGGGTTGACATGGTTGGTTATGGTGTTGAAGATTTCCAGCTCAGAATCTCATGGTCACCCGTTTGAATCCCATCAACTACGTGCAAACTGCTTTGAGTCAAGTCACCTATATGTGACAAAGATCTAGACTTAACTGAGTCATGAGACCTGTAGGTTGTTGTGTCGGGCCCTCACACCCCTCATTTGGATTATAAAATAAAATAACAATCGTAAATCATAATGGCGGTATTGTGATTTCATTTTAAGTTTTCCGTTCTGCGGAACTTCTTATGGGGTTGAGAACTAGCTAGGTCAGTTTAATATTGTTTATGGTTGACCATTAACTAAGATGTGTGCAGTCAACCAATGCAAGTCATGTATATTCACACTTAGGAAATTCATCTTGATTCTGTACATTCTCATTTCTACGACGGAGGTGACAGAAACATCAGCAATTTGGTCGGATAGGAGTAGAGTTGAACAGCAAAACGCAGCATACATCTGCTCACAAGGCAGATTGTGAGCATGAACTGCATGAGCACCGCTAGCTTTAGTTGTTCCCTGATCGAGCGTAGTGCACTTTCATGAACGAAATGACTCGAGTCCGGCACGTATTCGAATGGTCGAGACACGAACCCCTTCATGTCAGTTGCAACGCAACGGGTGTTCTTCGTCCTTCTTCCTCCATGTTATAATCTGTTGACACGTGAGGGGTGCTTTCATCAGTACTTTGAGCATCTGAAGGACTCCTCACTGTCACACCGTGCTACAGAATGTGCAAGGTCGTGCATTGCATCGTGCATATAGCATCAACCAATGTTTCCCCACTCATCCTCTTCCATGTCTTGTAAGAACGACCTGCAAACCGACACTCCCCCAACTTCTCTGCCGCTTTGATTCTTTTGGACTTTCTCTGGATAATATGAATATGTATTCTACAATCACAGCGAGCCGCTGCATCGATGAACTTGAGAGATCTGGATCCATACCATTAAGCCCACGAGTCAATTTAATTTTTTTTTAGGGTTTATAAGGTGAATTAGGTCCGCGTAATGTTATCACTACATAGATTTGAGATTAAAGCATTCTTGAACATTTGGACAGTCGGCATAAATACAGTATCTGAGTGAAGACAATCACGTTAAAAGACGTTCTGTAGAATTAAATACACTTCGAAAGCATTGCGTTGAGCAATGGATAATACAACAAGGGAGAAAAAAAAAAGAGGCAAATTTCTTTTTCTCTCTTTTAAAGGAG
This sequence comes from Metrosideros polymorpha var. glaberrima, assembly GCA_001662345.2. NCBI lineage: Eukaryota > Viridiplantae > Streptophyta > Magnoliopsida > Myrtales > Myrtaceae > Metrosideros > Metrosideros polymorpha. Next base: position 459,385 of record BCNH02000010.1, read on the forward strand.
CGGCCTGCTCTTGCACAAGCAGTCAATACTTGGTTTGTTTGCAAGAGGTTTAGTTTAGTACAAGCTATATACTTTAACATAAAGTAATTTGTTATTTCTCTTGAATATAATTAAATGCTATGTATTAATTATCATTAGTTAAATACATAATTATCATTTGGATTTCATTTTTTGATTTAAAAATTTTCAAATTAAATATTCTTTTATTGAGCTTTTTTGGCAAAGTTTCAATGGGCAACGAAAACAATTTGCGTCTATGCGAAATTGCAATGTGGCAACTTATAGGGGTAAAACATAGAAGCTTCCCGTCGGGTACCTAAATCAGTCATAATATTTTGTTATAAATAATAAGCTGATATCAGATATATAATAAATAACCTCGAGTTAAAAAAAAAAAGAACTGTTTATTTGAAACTAGAGCATTGTAAATCTTTGATTAGAATCTTACCGTGTCAATAAAACATAGGATAAGAAAAATCAAAGATAAAAAAATCAAAACGTTTGTAGCCAAGTGTGAAATGGCGGCCATCATTGGAAGCTGTTATATTATATAGATAATGTTTTTAGCTTTCACAAATTTTTATAATTTTGAGAGTCTTGACAAAGCAAGGACAACTTAAAAAATCTAGAAACCATTACAAATCATTAAAAAATTAATTTATATGTATTTACTCAACAACCTAAGGAATTTCAAGGAAACAAATGGCATTTTACTATTTACGTATCTTGATTTTAATTATTAAGTTTCTTGACTATAAAATTCTAAATTTGTCTCGAATCCAACATGGTTTTTTAGTAATTGCCCTGAACTCGTCCCACTTCCGCAAATCCGCTGCCCGTCTATGTTCCATTAGGTTCGGACAGGTGGAATAACCTATTATATCCATCCGACTTCCATCCCAAATTTCGTTTTTAATTGTCCTCAAAATTTATACTTTACCTGTAACACTTTGTAAATATTCAACTTTTCTTTAGAGCTTGTAAATTTCCCTTACATTCTCGTTAGTTTTGGATAGGGTCGTCAAATGGTTGGGTCAAATCAGGTCGAAAATGGTCCGACTCATATTGACCCATATTTCATGCAATGTAAATTTAACCCAATATAGGTAACATACTTTAAGTACTTCACATGCACATGTTACTTGATAAAAAACTTCTGACCAAATTAAAAAAAGTTAATTAGACAATAAAAAAAATTAGTCAATAAAATAAAGAAGGTAAGAAACCTATAAATTGAAGTACTTTTTCCTGCTAATTTTTTCTCTAAGCTTAGTCTTAGTCTGCAATGTACCGATGGAAAATGCATCTTGTTTCATATCCAATGTTTTAGCGAATGTCTTCTTCACATCAAAATCATCAGAGACGCAGAGCCAAATTCGTTTGTCAAAATAGTTTTGGACATTTTTCTGACTGTATATGAGTTGAGCCTAAGTGGCCTTACCTGAACCTCCTATACCAACAATGGAAATTACAGTAGAATTCATTTCGCAGTTTGAATACAACAGTAAATCTATCAATTTACTTTGCCAACTGAAGAATAAGCGATATCTAAATTATCTACTTTCTTCCTTCCTATTCTCTGTGGGGGATTACCAACCTCGCCAAGATATATAATATAAAAGAAAAAACACCCTTCAATTTAGCTGTTTGTTCAAACACATCCCCGCATCGCCTCTTTCCTAAGTTGAGTTCCTGGCAATGGCATCACCTCCCGAAGCGAGACTTCAGTGTGGGAAATCATTGAGCAAGTCTTTGGCATTGTAAGCGAAATCTTTTGAGTTTCAGAAGCCAAGCTTGATCTCATGGTCGTGGACTCGCCTTTCGTCCGCATCCTTAAGTGCAGCTCTGATGGCGCAGACCGTGCTCGCTGGAATCTTGAGCTGCTTTTTGACACCAGCGACTCTTCCAAAGATTTTGTAGGGTTGCAGAGGCCAAATCCTTGGCAATTTCTCTCTATGACGGTGTAGAGCGGGAGATGAGAGTGAGAGCAGAACATAGCCGAGTTTTCCATTTTTGTGGAGTAGGTACAAGATGGAGCACATCCTTAGGCTAGTCGAAGCTAAATTGTTCGTCTTAGAGCAGGAGCAGTTGAGTGCACTTTTATTCATGTTGGTCTACCTGGACTGGCGATCAGTCACCATGGAGATGGAAGTGCCTAACACTCGAAGAAAAAGAATCAGCAATGCGCAAGTGAATCCACAATGAAGTCAGGTGTATCTATAAAATAGGGGCTTAAAAAAAAAAGTTTGACCGAGTCAACTTTTGCTACAGTGAACAGTGCTCGGTGCACTGTAGTTACCGAGAGCATGTAAAAACGCACGGGAAGAGAAAAGAAAAACAGAATAGAGAAGGGAAAAACAGAGGAAAGAAAGAGAGAAAAGAGAATAGAAGAAAGAAGAAGAGAAAGGAAAAAGGTGGCTTTCACGCACAAGTCACGAACGCCTCGCCAAGCCCATTTCACTATGTATCGCAACGCTTGGCAAGCGCTCGTGCTCTTCATTCATCCTATCTGAGTAGTTTTTGGTTTTAGGGCTGAAATTCAAAATTTTGTGAAATTTGAGCCACAAAGTTTGATTTTGGAGCAGTTAAATTGATTTTTTTTTTTTGGAAAAATGATAGTTAAGGGTGTTGTGGAGCTGTGGGATTTTATGGATCTTGATTTGGACTTACGGTTTGAAAGAAACGGATTTTTGAAGTTTGACGTACGCAATGAACAGTGCGTGACCAGAACTTATTGCATCTGTTTTTTGTCGATTTTTGGATAGATTCTGGAGGAGTTGTGTTGGAAGTTTTGAAGTACATTAAAAAAGCTTTCTTTGCACTGTAAACTCGCTTTAATCGAAGCTCAGAGAAGGGAGTTATGATATATTAAAGTTCAATGCGCAAGTTACGCGTTATAGACGGCTTAAGTAGTCGCTTTGGGTGTGCGATTTGTTAGGGCGTATGAGTTGTTTTATTAGCGTCTAGACGTCATTTAGTCGCTTTGTAGTTATTGTAGTATTTTACTCAATTTTAACGTCGATTCTCGTTTAATTGATAGGATTACGAGATCGCCAAGTCGTCTAGCTATGCTTAGTTTGATTTTGAGCATTCCAAGTGAGTGGTGCTATTTCTTCTTAAATTTTTGTGAAATCCATATCTTGAAATAATAATGTTTCGATATATATACGTATCGAATTAGGAATAGCATTTTTGTTGCATAAAGTCGGATCAAGCATTTTCTACCCTTTTGTATTTGGGAATGGTTTTAGAAAATGCATCATGAAGAGATGTATTGTCTTGTGAACTAATTTGTGAAACGAGTTCGGATATAACTTGAGAAATATTTTTCGAAAGGTAATACAGGCATACGGGCTGTGTTGTGAAAATATTATATGTTTGATTTGTGATATTTATTCTAGATTGGCTTTGTGAGTTGTGGATGATGGTGTTGATGCTCAATGTCGCTGTGAGCCCGTTGCGGGTCTTGTGGGTATGCATACTAGTTTAAGATATCCTTGTGGGCCAGCTACCGGCAATATAGGTGGAGACCTCGCTAAGGGGGGAGCTTGGTCGCCTTGTCACGGGGCGTTATGTGTTACCATAGTTTGACATTTGAGTAATGAGATTAGCTAATGGATAGACCATTGATATGTGTTTTTATGAGATTAATCAATGAACTGGACCGTTGATATTTTATCTTATTATTATTGGGAATTGGATACTCTTCTTGAAATCAAATAAATCATATTTGATTCGATATGTATATGGATTATGAGTCGTTGTATTGTTTTATTATATACATAGTAAGTGCTCGATCTGCTTAAAATAAATGTACTTCTCACTAGGCTGTGGTTGCTCATCCCTCTTATCTTTTATGTTTTTAGAATCCTTGGTTAGTGGCCGTTAGTACGAGAGTGCTCAGCAGGGACTTTTGATTCTATTTTTAGGTATGGCCTAAGGAAGTTGTAATTTCTATTGTCCTTAGTTTGTGGGTTAAATGAGTTCTAGATTGTACATATTCTTTTGTTAGTTATAGAAACTCTGTTGTTGTAACCAAACCTGCTGATTTATCATATATATATATAATTGGAGATGTATATTTTGATAATAAGTTCTTTGGTTATGTTTTGAAGCCACGTCCTTCGTGTGAAATGGCGGCCGTGTCATTCCCCTATTTCTGCAGATTTGGAGTGTGACAATATCAGAGAGAGAAAGTAAATGACTCTGGTGAATGAAAAAGATTGAACGTCATCGATGGCAGAAAGGCCGGTTGGGTTTGTTAAAAATAACATCTCCTTACATCTTCATCATGGTTGGAAATTGGGTTGCCCATGAAAGTAGTTCTTACCTATGATACACGGACACGCTGCCCCGAAGGTGCGCGTCGTGTCGGACACCGACACGCGTCTAACACGCAAGGACACGTGCTCGACATGCGGTCAACCGCGTGTCGAATTTCGACACAGAGTCAACACTTCGGACTCGCGTTCAGACACGCGAGTCCGATAAAAAATGTTGGTTGAGGGGGATGAGGCCGCTTTTCCTCGGCCATGGGCCTTGTTCATGGCCCATTTGACTTCACCCACGGCTCAGATAAAGTCTTCAACTCCCTTGCTCCCTTATATAGACTCACCTCTTATCCCTCTCCTTTGCAAACGTTCAATGAGGGACAAAGATGCAAGCACAAAGCAACCGGCGCCAAGATCTCCCTCTTTGTTGTGCCCATTGCCCAACTCCTATCCCTACAAATAAAAATATTTTATATTTTGTCACTCAAAAGTTAACAAAAAAATAGGCAAAAGAAAAAAAAAACTATAAAAACTTATGATTTATTTATTCATCACCAGCATGGTAAATATTATGATTATAAGGAATTTTGTAAGATCATAGTTTTGTTGCTTCCATGATTCTTTTCATCTTGCTTTTTTTTTCCCGAATTTTGAAGAGTCGAAAATGCTTATGAAATGTGTAGACAAAATACAATGAAAAATTGTTAAATAAATGTCGATGCATTAGGAACTCCACAAAATCTCAATTTTGCAATACTCACCCATTTTATCCAGCTTCCTCTCATATAGATCACAAAGAGGAAAAGGCTTTTTTGTTTTTTTTTTGGTCATGTTCTTGTCACGTGGCTATGTTTCACTTTTGTTTGTTGCGAAGATTAGAATCTAACAAATGGTTGATTAATGTTTTTAGTGTAAATTCATTCTAGGCTCTTTTATTATTATTTATTTATTTGTGGATTTGTAATTTATCATGTATATATACAAATATATATATTTAAAATACAACGTGTCGGAACATGTCGGAATTCTCTATTTTTGAGAAATTACGTGTCGGCGTGTCGTGTCGTGTCGTGTTGTGTGTCGCGTGTCGGTGTCGGTGTAACATAGGTTCTTACTTTTTACCATTAGACTCTCTCTCTCTCTCTCCATGGTACTCCGAACTTTGTAAAGTTTTATATATTACTCACATGAACATCTACTCTTGTTGTGGCCGCTTAGCTAAAAGCTATCATGCGACAGTATTAAAGTTCAGGGAGTCTTTAATAGCTGACTCTATATTTAAAATAGTGGTTTCACTCTGCATTCACTATAGCAAAGTCTTACACTCCGCCCTCGGGTTTTGAACAATTGAACCTTCGCGTTGGACAAACCCTTATAACTTGTGGCAATTTGCTAAGGAGAGATGAGAAAGTATTTAGTGGTTAGCAATTGCCACATCATCAGCTGATGTGGTAGGCATTTTTTTTTCTCACAACCACTAAAAGTATGTTATGTGTCCACAGTGCGACAACACGGTGCAACGTCAGCAGCTTACATGGAATAAAAAAAATTAAGAATCTACCCATTTCTCTCTTCTTCCTCTACAGCCAGTTGGCCTCTGCGCCCTCGCCGTCGCCACTTCCTGGAGAGAGAGAGGGAGAGTTGTCCATGGACTATCAAAAATGGTATTGGGCCTTCACAAGTCAAAGCCCAACAGATTTCTTGACCCACCCCTCCAGCTTTGACTCTTTCCCCCGGAACCAGAAAATGACGCCGGCCCCTGCGCGCGCGCCACGTAGCAAACAAGGGCGGCTCGGCCGCGTGCCAAGTGTCCCCCTTTGAAACCTAGAACGATCGGATTGCGCGCCACGTGTCACTCGACGAGTCCCGAGCAGGATGTCGTCTGGCGATCTTTTGGGATTTTCGCGTGCACTCCACCCGCTCACTGGAACCGCAGAACCTCCCATTGTGGGCCCCAGGTTTCTCCCACATGAGGGTGGGACCCGCCGCTCGCCAATGAGATGGCAGTTTTAGATGGAGTCCTCTCAGCCACTAGTCTCCACCATTGCTTCTCCGCCGTGTAAATCCAAGATATTCTTATAATTTTGACTAGACTTTTCTGTGTTTATCCGAATCACAGAAGCTGAAAATGTAAAGGCTCGTTACCACTTACCTTCTTAGAAGATGTTGTCATATATGATTTATTCATTTAAAATATTACTCATTGAATAAACTAATTTATTTACGTATATCAATTTTAGTGTGTTTTGGAAAAACAACACAGGCTCACATTTTCGTGAAATATATATCTAACGTTGGTTGAATATATATATAGAAGATAAAACAATTGGTAGATTAATTAAATTGAAATTAGCTTAGACAATATAAAAAAGAAAAGAAAAGAGAGGAAATTATAAAGTGCGGAAGCTAAAGTAGTACAAGTAGCCGCCTCTGCTTCTCCTCAGCTGAAACAGAGAGAAGAGCAGAGAGGTTCATAAGTAGATCTCAATCTCCCATCGCCTTGCGTTTTCCGCCTGGCTTGATTAAGCTCTCTAGTTCAGGAACCAAGTGTCTTGCTGCTCTCAGTTTCTCCTTCGACAAGGTAAGCTTTTGTTTTCTTTGTGTTTTTCTCTGTTTTTCTCCATTGTCAAAGGAGCAGCTAAGGTCGTGTTGTTCGTGATTGTGCCGATTGTTTGTGGGTGCTTTTGACCTCGTGGTTGTTTAAAGGAGGAGGAAATTTAGCGGAGAACACTGACCTGAGCTTTTGAGGGTTGTTTAGACTAATCATGAGGGTTTTGGCGAACCAGCTTTATGGAGATCCTGCAGAAGTAACTTAGTTCTGATCCTAGGAGTACCCGCCATACTCATGCTTATTGCTTTGCTTAACTTGTCATGTTTGGTATTCATTGTCATGAGTCTCTGCTAAGTTTTTGTTCATCAGCGTGGTCCGATTGTTTCCGTCATTCGCTCTTTCAAGAAACATCTTTAGCTTGATGGTTGGGTAGTCAGAACCATGGTGATGATGGATGGTGGAAGGAGGAAAAGAAAAATTTGTGGTTGCAGTTGCTCATAATGCATACTGTGACATTTCAATTTCGAATTGTGAAAACAGGAAAACTTTAGGCAAACGACGAGTTTGAAATAGCTCGTTTTTATTTCCGCATTTTCATCAAGTGAGCTGTGATGACTGGCATCAACTAGTAGTAGTAATTGTATTGGCGAAAGGACAAAAAGTTGCTTGCATGCTGTTTTCTTGTTTGCGGTAGTTAACATGTGTCTTGAATTTAGTGACCTTTTGAATCATGAACTTCACTCTGCAATTCCATCCAGATAAAACTGATGGACTGGTATAATGGGAACGGCACCAATGTTCTTGTTGTCCCCAAGGATCAAGAATTCTCAGATCGGCTCCCATCACCGAACAGTTGGCATCATTGGGGAATATATAGCCGCCCAACTTTTGGGTCACCAAACAAATTCCTCGTCACCAATGAGGAAGAAATCCAATTGAATATGATGAGTTGCAGTGAAGCGGAGATGCAACTTTCGCCTCGCAATTGGCAGCATTCTAGTGCGTCCAGCACATGTGAGGGCTTGTCTAGCGGGGATTTTCATCGGGACATTCTTTCGGTCGACATGCCAGATTGCCAGCTTGACTTAGCCAAAGCAGATCAGACAGATGACGTTTTCTTGTAAAGCCCTACTTATGGATTATGATACCTGATTCGATGCATGTAGGGAACCATGTAGCTCTTCAAGTTCTACCTGGTCTAGTCAATTGCTGTCGATTTTATCCGTCTTTAGAAGTTAGAGCATAGTGCACTAGCTATATAGAAACATCGGACAGTAACTGTATTTTGGTCGACACCAGAATAGACTTTGATAGACAGAGGACTAGCTAATACAAAATCATCAGATCATAATTGGAAAATTGGAACTTCTCATGTGAATTACTGTTGACCTGTATAGAGCATAAGGCATCTAAAACTACTTAATTCTCTTTATAGGTGATTTTGCTTACAAGGGCTTTGAATAGCGTCTCCTGATGCTATTGATTCTTTTATGCAGAAACTCCTTACTGGTAGATTCGCCAGGTAATGAAACTCTTGACAGAGCATATTGCTGGTGTCCTTCATGCAACCATGGCATGTTGCCTGCTGATGATTCACGCTTAAAGGTGATGGATTCTCAGAGTATCTCCAGGAGCAGTTCCCCTTCAATATCTTTCGAAATTGATCAAGGAGTTACCATGCCGCAGTTTGACTCGTGCGACATGGATGACGACAATTTTCAACCAACAAAGGTGAGATTGTCCACAGTTCTACAGTTGGAAGCTATGGCAGAGTCCAGGACTTGCAGTTCTTGCTTCTGAATTTCTAAGGTTAATAAATTACAAACTATTTTTTTGAAGGCTCTGGCTCAGCTGTTGAAAATTTCGTGCCCTTCTGAACAATGTGGAGCGTATCAACCTATGGTTGAGGAAACAATGTCAACTGAAGAGTACGTGTTGTGGGAGCTTGAAACAGTGATGGCACAGGTGCATACTCCGAAGCTAAATTTTTTTTTATTGTGATCTCCGTCTGTATAATAGTCTATTGATCTTATGATATAAATATGGACAGTTAAGTGAGAAAATGCGGATATGCTTTCGAGATGCTCTGTATCGCCTTGCTGATAATTCAAAGCAGCACCCTGTTGAAGCAGAGAGTCACAGTGGAAACTCCAGCACAGAAAGGTCCCCACTGTGGATACTCAGTGCTAAAAGTAAAAGGTATTCTTGTTCTCTTGAATGCTTTTATGTGAGTTGTTGTCTTTCTTTTAGAAGGAGACTATTTCTTCCTCTTGCTACCAAGGTGGGTAGATGAAATTTAAACAACACAGATCTGTGACCAGAAAACCCTCCAAGCATATGCGAATAACCTGATCTTACAAACTGAGTGAGATCGTGGAACACATGGTTTGTGTGGAGTTTTGATCTTTTGTCTTTTCGCCATCGCGAGATAAGACCTGACTTAGTTCATATGACTTTAGTAGGAGCAATACGGATTTCCATTATAATTAGCTTAAACTAGGATGATATTCAATAACTTGACTTTCATTGTCCCCTGTTATGTGGAAATTTTTGTCAAGACAAAATGATAGCACTCTTGTGGTGATATTCCATGCGGCAGTAATTTCTAACCAGGACTCCGGTTATCATAGGTCGAGGAATGTCGCAAAGGAATCAGAGACGAATGTCATTGACCGAGCCATTGCAAATATAATGTTCAGCAAGATGGACTTCAATCTACAAGATTCTACTGCCATAGGAGCAGACAGTTTCGAGCATGACATGCTTGGAGCTTGTGACCCTTATACCACGAAATGGTCGAACGATTTCGAGGTTCCAGTCTTCGGAAAGATGTAACCGTTCAAGCAACAGTAGACTGGCCTGAACTCGTCTCGGATGCTGCAAATAACCTGGTGAAATCGTGAATGCTGGATGTGACATTGGTTTAATTCCCGGTTGCAATGATGGCAAAGAGATAGGGACTGGTTATAGCAAACAGCGGGACAGCACGTTGCGTTTTGCACTTTCAGACTGTATATATCTGAGGTACAATAAACTACGAGTCTTGCTACAGGCTTTCTGGCACTAGCAAGTATGTTTCTGGATGAGACAAGTTCCTGTAGAAATTTCAGCATGCTTTCGTTTATTGATTGTAAAGTTGATCTCAGACTGAAGGGGCATCATAATTGCTTTTGGTATCCGGTGCTCCTCTCGCTACTAGAAAATTGGATCGATACAGACAACTGTTTAGGGATGGTCAGCCAATTCCATCCCTGAAAGTCATTTTCGGCGACACAAGGAGCACCCTTCTCTACTCTCTAGTCAGCCAGACACAATTAAAGTGAGAGCCCAACTTCAAATCGTATCAGTCATTGTTTATAGTGGCTAGCATATAGGCGACGACGGGGCACAGACAATAACAAGTCTCTGATGAATAGGGATGGCTTGTTCATCTTTTAAGGATGAATTTGCCCGTCGCCTTTCGTTATTTTATTTTCTATTAGTGTCGGTAAGTATGGTTTCTGCTTGACATTTTGGATATCTGCTTATGTCGAGTCTTCTTAGTACTCGAATTATATCTCGGCTCATAAGATGATAACCTCAGAAAGTGGACTATGATTCCACATCGACGAAAAGCAGTGATCTGCGGAAGAAATGACAAGAAACAGTAAACCTGTTGGAATTGGGTGAGTGAAACTTCCTCAGATCTTGCTGTGCAAATGATGTTGTGCTCCACATGAAGGGGAAAATGTCATGCATAGTTAATTATTGGTTTAGCAAGCTGTGCGGTACAATTCTAGTCCCTTTCTAGAAACCTTGCTGCTGGTTTTTCTGTGCTGTAAAATAAACACGAAGTACGTACTCGACTTTTCTGCTTTCTTGATGGAAAAAGAACCCAGTCGAGCTTGCTTTTTCAGTGTTGTAGACGCTAGCAAGATCACGGGACCACGAGATTTTGTGAAGCATCTATGTCATAAAGTGGGAGTTTTCAGGGATAAGAACCGCATAAGTGTCATAACTTTCATGAAACGCTCATTTGAATACCATAGCTCTTCTTCTTCCTTTTTTCCGTTCACTTGAGTGACATAAGTTCTAAAGTAGGTTCACTTAAGTGTCATAACTTTCAATCGATCACATAAATGGCAAAGTTTTTTAAAAACATCTACCCAAGTGCCAGAAATCCGACGCGGCATAATACTTGTGGTGAACATTTTTAAAATGTTATGGCACTCAAATGATCGATTGAAAAGTTATATAGCATTTTAGTGAGCATCGTATGGAAATGATAATGATAAGGTGTCGGTTTTTCCGTACATGTTCATAAGTGAAAGAAATGAGACGGGTCTGTTTTTGGTTCGGTCCCAATGGGAGTTAGTGATATCTGCCGATTCTGCCCTTCCTCTAGAAGTCAACTCATTTGTTTGGTAAGCAGTATCTGCGAGAATATGCAACCCAACTGCTATTCAACCTACTCATGATCTTCGCGGTCAAAAAAATAAAAAAGCTCAACTTCACTCAATTTTTTTGAGAAAATTCTAAATAGGGGTTTGAAGTACCTTTATTTTTTTTTTCAAATAAGAGCCTGAAATAGATCTTATTTCAAATAAAAGCACTAAATGAGCTTATTGTTTCAAAGAATGGCCTGACCAAGGGCATTTTCGTCATTTACTCTTCTTTTTTTCCCCATTTTTTATTCTTTTCTTTTTTTTCCCATTTCTTTTTTCTTTTCTTTGTAGTGGTCGGCAAGGGCTTGGCAATCCTAAATCCTAAACCTTTTTTATGATTTGCCAATGTAGTCCATTCGGCCAATTTTGATAGAAAAAACGTTGACATGGACGACAGTTGTCCAATGTGACACAACCAGTGCTGACACGGATAAATTTTACAAAATTTTAATATTTTTTCTGAATTATTTGTTATTTGTTATTCTTTTTTTTTTTTCACAAACCTGAATCTAGGTGAGGGTGTGGAGGCCCTTGCCTCATCGGCCTAAAGTCGGGGAAAAAAAAGAAAGGAAAGAAAAGAAAAAAAAAGAAAAAAAATTCATAAGAAGTAATAAAAAAATTCAAAAAACTTAAAAATTATCCACATCAATACTGATAGTGCCACAAAAGACGACCGACATCCATGTTAGCGATTTCTAACCAAAATTGGCTGGATGGATAGCATTTGCAAATCATAAAAAGTTATAGGACTCAATTGGCACAATTAAAACGTTGAAAGATGAATTAACACAAATGCAATATGTTTATGACTTTTTTGGTACTTTTCCTAGCAAATTTGTACCTCACTATGTAACATCATAGATGGTCGTCCAAATTTTATTACTATTAATAAAATAAGCAACTAATCCAAACATTACGTAGATAACGAATTCGGAAGAATTGTAGTTGTCTATGAAACGTTTGATCAACAAGAGTCGGGAGACCGTCGATACAGTATCCATAAAAAACGACTCGAAAAACGAGACTCCGATGATGATCCCCGATCACTTGGCCAAACTGGAAACATGAAGGTCTCTGTATGCACCTGCAAGAGCAAGTATAATGCGCGTAATACATCAGCTGACTCCAATGCATCCGTCGCCTCTAGGGTTCGCAGTACATATCTCAATGCAAAATTCAATTCCAGTGAGATGGTCTTCATGTATCGTTCATATTATGCCAACGTAGTATGACCTATGAAGATATCCATTATAGTTTTTTGGCATGGAATCGGAAGAAGACAATACCATCTCCTTTTGGCGACGTCTCTCTCGTACCTGGATCACCTTCCTTCAGCGGACATATGATGCATTTCCCATGCTTGTGTTGTGTTGTTTGTATCTTCTCGAGTTCGACGTCTGCTTCTCGCTATGCTTTTTACCCAGGAAAAAAGTAGATTGATCAGGTCATTTTGCATGTGACGTGTGTGGTTGATGAGACACGACAGACTGATAAAGAAGCGACAGGGACAAGATCCGGCTTAGTGTAGATCCCATTCAAGTCCCAGAGCATCTTCTTTCCATGTCATTTTGTCTCGTTTCACGGGGAAGAAAAGTCACTTGAGGGCAAACGGGACATTGGCTAATGACCTAGGGGCATAGAGGACAGGTTTAGATAATTTGGTTACGGTAACCGAAGTTCTAAACATTGTTAGGTGATCGATAATGCCTGATTAAAAAAAGGATCTCTACTTGACGTGGATGACGAAAAAACTTTTTCAAGATTAAGGTGCATTGCATTCAAGACGTCATTGAATGTGCTAGTTTAAAATAGGAAAAGTTGATAGCGCTTTTCCATGCATTTGTTATATTTCACGTTTTCAATCGTTGGTGCAAATTTAAAATTTGCGTGTTGTATTTGCTGTTTCTTTGTTTGTAAAACAAATAAAATAGCGCTTTCCCTCATCCCACGTAATAAAGTTGGAAGTATGTGGACCAATGTATAAGTATGGATGTCTTCTATTCTTACAAATGAAGACAATTGGCTTAATGGGCTAGAGACCCATAATATCCATGTGCGACTGTGCAATTATTAGGTGTACTTAGCACTTTGCGTGCGCATATAGTTTTTTCATTATTAATGAATTCCAAATTCATTTATTTACTTTTTGCCTAACGATTATTAGGCGCTTTTACAAACTTTGGAAGATTGTATCTGTTCAGACATAACTTCCGAACCATTGAGTAGTCATATCCATTCAGACATAAGTTTTGTCTTTTATATATTCAATATTATTAGTTCCTTTTAAGGAACTTCCATAATTTTTTGTTTTCTTTCCCAAAAAAAAAAACAATACATCCATCTTTTCGATTGTTTCCTTTAAGAGTTCTTGGAGAAATATTAGAATTGCTATCTAATATTTGCAATTGAGACTTGGGAAAATTGGCCAAAAAGTCCTAAACATATTGAATTTTTGCCAATTCAATGCTAAATCTTTCAATTTTGCCAATTGAGTCGTAATCATTTTAACACTTCGCCAATTGAGTCCATACGCCCAATTTTTGTTGGAATTCGTTAACATGGATGCCGGCCATCCTACGTGGCACGGCTGGAGCTAACATAGACAATTTTTAATATTTTTTTCGATATTTTAAATTTATTCCTTTTTTCATTCTTTTTTTTTCCTCTTTCTTCTTCCTTTTGCCAATGGCCAGCCACTAGCCACAAGTGATGGTTGGCCACTGGCCATGGCCAAGCGGGCTAGCCTCGCCTGGGTGAAGGCAGCCGTCACCCATCACAAGCAAGGGCGAGCCTCGGCGAGGGCTCTCTCATCCAAATCGGGCGAGGCCGCCCTAGCTTGGGCGAGGGCTAGCCTCACCTGATTTGGTGAGGGGAGCCCTTGCCTAGGCCAAATCTGGCGAGAGAAGCCCTCACCTGGCTAAGCCTCGCCTATGGCAAGTGACAGCAGCCATGGTTGGTGGCCAGCCATCAACAATAAGAAGAAGAAAGGGGAAAATAAAGGAAAGAAAAAATTTTAAAAATTGAATATATTAAAATATTATTAAAAATTATTAATTGGCAATGTGTGAAAATGTTTAAGACAAAATTAGCGATTATCGATTGGCAAAAGTGCAAAGGGTTGAGGACTTTTTGGACAATTTTCCCGTTGAGATTTTGTTGTATCCAGGAGGATTTTTGCTGGTAACCATTAGCAACGTGGCGGTGCAAATGATTCCTTAAAAGGAGGCTTCAAAATCTAATTTCATTTCTTCCCGTTCTAAATTATTTATCAATGCTATCTCAAGACAAAACCTTGAAAAGTAAGCACAGCGCATGATCCACGTGGAGACGACCGATAGAGAGATCTTGGTACTGTTTGGGGTCAAGTTCAACAGCAGTAGCATAACAGAGGAACCGTTTCCACATAAGTGCATATCGATTCGACCATTTCAGCATGCCATTCACAACCACTACCACCACCAACAAAAATGGCGATCACACAGTCCCCAGAGAAGCAATCAGTAGCTGGAGGAGCAGAAGACGATCAAGATCTGAGCAATGAGTGCAAGGACTTGCTTCTCTCGCTCCCCAAAGAAAAGGGGTGGAGAACAAGACATATCTATCTCTTCCAAGGGTTTTGGTGCCAACCCAAGGAAATCCAATCCATATTATCGTTCCAAAGACATTTCCAAGCACAAGACAGTGACATAGTCCTCTCCACCATCCCGAAATCGGGCACCACGTGGTTGAAAGCACTCGCGTTTGCCATTGCAAACCGCGAGAAACACCTGATCTCAAAGAAGAAGAGCCATCCTTTGCTCACTTCAAATCCACATGATCTTGTGCCTTTCTTTGAGTATAAGGTCTATGCAAGTAATGACCTCCCTGATCTCTCAAAATTCCCTCAACCTAGAATCTTCGGTACCCACATCCCATTTTCGGCATTGGCTGAGCCCATAAAAAACTCCCAATGCAAGATTGTTTACATTTGCAGGAACCCATTTGACACTTTTGTTTCTTCCTGGATCTACCTCAACAAAGTGAAGCCGGACTCGCTGCCCACGCTCCAGCTGGAAGAAGCCTTCGAGATGTACTGCAACGGCGCCATGGGTTTCGGCCCGTTCTGGAACCACTTGTTGGGGTACTGGAATGCGAGTTTAAAGAGGCCCGAGAAGGTGATGTTCTTGAAGTATGAAGAGATGAAGGAAGACATTGTGCCACACTTGAAGAAGTTGGCAGTCTTTCTTGGGTACCCATTTTCAGCCCAGGAAGAGAGGGATGGTGTGGTTGAAGACTTAGCTGAGCTGTGCAGCTTTGAGAAGATGAAGGAGCTTGAAGTGAACAAATCTGGGAAATCGATCATGAACTTTGAGAACAAGAACCTGTTCAGGAAGGCTGAGATTGGAGACTGGGTCAATTACTTGTCCCCGCCAATGGAGGAGCAGTTGTCAAAGGTTTTGGAGGAGAAGCTGAGTGGTTCTGGCTTATCTTTCAAGGTGGCAAAAAGGCCATGAATCAAACCGCTAGTCTCCCAGATCCTTTTGTGTTTGTGTCTGTGTTTGTGTTTGTGTTTGTGTTTGTGTTTGTGTTTGTGTTTTCTTTTTATTTAGTCAAGGTGGATTGCCTTTTGTTATGGCAAGAGAAGAAGATTTATCAAGATGTTGCAGATATTCAGCCAGCGGCACTGAAAGCGTGAATATCCTAGTTTACTTTCCTCGGTCATCTACTGGGTTTTCCAGTTGAGTCTTCCAGGTGTTAATGTGAAGGGTATCATATTATGATAATTTGATTCTTGCGTTATAGAATTAAATGAGCAACATTCACAGGTATCATTGTTTTGATTTTCTTGGAAAAAGAAACCAGTGATCTATAGCCTGATTTTACATTAATGATTTAATACACCGGTTCAATGATATATCTATTAAGTAAATACTCTCATTTCTTAACGTGGATGTCTAGGCCACTAGTACAAGAGTGAAAGCCTAAAATTTTGAATTACATAGGTCGGCCTTTGTCACTTTAATAGGACTAGAACTAATCGTGAATCACGTAGGTTAGCCTTTGTCTCTTTAATAGGATTAGAATTACCGAGGGTGAAATAATTAATAGCTATTTTTCTCCACTATATATCTGCCTGTCCTTATTGATCCTAGAAAACTAAATGATCTATTGCAGCTTTCTGAAATGGAAACAGAACTGCTCTTCACATTATCTTCTACTTGTAAAAAAAGTCCTTCAAAGCATTGATAAAATAAGATAATGGGTTAGTTTTGTTGCACTTATTTGATAGCATGTACTACGCTGGCTAGATGCGATTATATTAGTGCAATCATTTCGAATTGTCTATGTTAGAAAGTTCAACCCAAAAACTCAAGTTAATAGGTGAAAAGAGACCACATGAATATAAAGAGCATTTAAGACTCGTTGTCAAGCGATGTGGGACAATGTTTCAACACCCCTTCTCATGTGCAAGTCGATGTACGAGCCACACGTGGAATTTGACTAATGGGGGTGGACACAAAATCGCGAAAAGGATAGCAGTGGCTCTGATATCATGTTAGAAAATCCAACTCAAAAGCTTAAACTAATAAGTGGAGAGAGACCACATGCATATAAAGAGCATTCTACAATCGCAAAAGGAGCAACACTAGCTCTGATATAATGTTAGAAAATACCACCCGAAAGCTTAAGCTGATAAGTGAAGAGAGACCACATGAATATAAAAAGCATTTAGGAGCCGTTGTCAAGCGATGTGGCACAATACTTCAACAGCCTACGTGGAACCAAAGAGACAAGGTAAGTTGGGTGTCCATTGCATGGACTAAACTGACTAGTTAGTCACATCTTCTGTCATCGTCAATATGAAGAGAGATGTGAGTATCACCTTCAAGGAAAGGTGGTTTCAAGATACCGAACATTTTCAGTCTTTGACGTCCAGTGGTAGATGTGCGGAGGATGACCATAGAACATGGTACTCTTGTGGTATAAGAATGGTAAGAATCGAGTGTTTCCCTTTAGGGTAAATTACAAAATACTGTATACAGGTGAAGGGATTGTCCTTTCAGCAAATTTCCCTCGTTCTTCGAAAGTTGGGGGTTTGGGTCAGTGATTTTTTAATTTGCATAAGGAATTTTGTGCATAAAATGTGAAATTGGTGCACGTATAGCGAAAGAATTCCAACTTGTATAGGCATACTCTACACTCGACGCGACATGTAAAACCAATAACATCGCCAAAAATATAAAGATTCGTTTTATCTTTAGCAGGGTAATATGTTGGTCTCATTATTCCCTTTTCGATCCCATTATTTTTCCAAATGTGACAAACTTGGTCTTTGTGAAATCTGTGGTCCTCAGTACAAATGCATAAAATTATCTTGTAAGTAGAGCAATCGCTGATACCCTCCTACTAGAAAATCTCCCATCTTATTGCCAATGACTTGCCCTAAACGGAGGAGGTGGATTAATTCCAACATGCGCAAAACTGGGACAGCAGTACAATTGTGGAGGCCTAATTCCATAAATAATCCCCAACTCTAGGTTTAGTCTCAATTCTGCCCCAAACTTTTCTTGTCTTAGAAAAAACATTAAACTTTAGATTCAGTCCAAAATCTACCCTGAACTTTTCTGTTTCAGAAAAAATCCCAAACTTTAAATTCAGTTCCAAATCTACCACAAACTTTTTTTTTGTTTAAGAGAAAAATCGTCAATTTTTACTCTAATCCAAAATCGGCCCACATTAACAGCTTGTACAAAAATTGTCATTAGTCGTTCTTAATTTTCATATCCTATAACGGTTTCATTTTGGAGATATTTTTTTGTGTCACCTTGTTAATGTGGATTTGTTATCGATGTAAAACTATCACATGAAGTTGAAACTAGACCACGGGGATAGATATGAGAATAGATAGAAAGTTGGATTTTTTTTAATTAAAAAAAAAAGTTTGGGGCAGATTTGGGACTGGACCTAAAGTTTGAGATTTTTTTAGACAAAAAAAAAGTTCGAGACATAATTGAGATTAGACCTAAAGTTTGGGGTCTTTTAGAAATTTTTTTTGGAGAGGTAGATGGGAATTAGGTGAGACAGTAAAAAATTAGCACTGGCTTCACGAGGCCTCCAGGTTTTACTGCTAGAAAGCTCATTCTTACCTGTGGGCTGCACCTCTCGTTATTATATTTGCCTTCTTTGCCTTCTTCTAGGGACCAGTAGCCCGGTCACGGCATCTGTGGATCGATCCTATATTTTATTCACTGTTTTTTCCAATTAGAACTCCTATGACCGACCCGTGACTCTTGTCAGGATGTGCGAAGCCAGGTTGGCCAAGACCAATACCTTTTAATGTGCTCTCGTCTTGGACCACTATGATAGATACTTCTTGCTTCAATATATCATCGATTGATATTAAACGCCATTTGTTTCATCAAAAATAAATTATTTAAAAATAATTGATCGCTTGTGTCGCTTATAAAAATTAATAAACAAAAATATTTCCTGTCATGTCCCGGACAGTACTCTCTAAGTGTTTTACATCCAAAGAATCTCGAGGTCTCAAACGAAGTAGTTCAAAGACATACCCAGATCCAACTTGCTTGAATCTATCATCTATTGATATTAAACACCGTTTGTTTCGTAAAAAATAAATTACTTAAAAAATATTTTAAAAAAGTGATCGTTTGTGTCGCCTATAAAAATGAATGAACAAATATATTTCTATTGTTCACGAAAATAAGTAGACATAAATTGTTGTCGATAGTGAAAATATTTTCTATTGACTAATTATTTTAAGCGATACGAATGATCATTTTAAAAAAAATATTTTCCAAATCCTTTATTTTTCGCAAAACAAATGGAGTCTAATATAGACATATTCCTCCTCCTCCTCCTCCTCCTCCTCCTCTCTCTCTCTCTCTCTCTCTCTCTCTCTCTCTCTCTCTCTCACTCACACACACACACACATCCTCGTAAACGAACCAACTGACGACTCACTGGCATCGAAATACAATCACATGATGCCTGCATCGCATTGGCATCCGACTGCAAAATCTTCCACTTATGCTTTGTTTGTTTCGCGAAAAATGTGGTGTTTCTGGAAAATGTTTTCCAGAAAGTTATTTTCCCGAAAAATGACAATATTTTCCGGTGTTTGGCCGAAACTTGAAAATGAACTATAAAATAGTTTTCGTTGTTTGTTATGGAAAATCATTTGATTCTCCTCCTTACACTTATTTTAATAATTTTTTATTTTATTTTTATTTTTAAAAAAATTGAACTTTTTTTTTTCTTAAGCTTCTTCCTCAGCAAGTCGCTGACCATGGTGACGGCTGGCGACCGGCCTATGTGAGGCTGATGCCTCGCCAAATAGGCAAGCTTCAAGCTCAACCTCGCCAGAGGCAAGCGAGCTCGAGGTGCACTTGGGCTTGACCGAGGCCGGTGAGCTCAACTCACTCGTCAGGATCGGCTGAGCCCGAGCTCGTCAGCTGGAGGAGGAAGGAGAAAGAACAGTTGCCAGAGAAGGAGGAGGACGAAGGAGAAAGGAAAAAGCAAGAAAAAAAAGAAGAAAAAAAATTAAAAAAATCTAATTTTTTTTAAAAGAAGAAAAGAAAAGAAAAAGAAAAAGAAAAAATAATTAATAAGAAAATGAATATGAAGAAGTGTATGGAGAAGAGAAAAGGGAAAATGATTTCCTCTTTTCAAAAGAGGAAATTATTTTTCTTATTTTTGAAAGTTTTTTTTCTAAGGTGGAAAATATTTTCCATAACTAGCTTATTTTCCGCCCCTCAAAAGCTGGAAAATGGGGAAAATATTTTTAGGAAGATGTTTTCCGTGAAAAAAACGAAGTTAGTTACTGAATATCAATTAGCCAATGATGGATAATTTCGACTTCTAACAATTAGAGGTCTGAAGTTTTTATTAGCTGCATTCAGCATCCAAGAATCATGACAAGTCCCATCGTAGCATAAATCTCTTAATTACGTAAACCAACCATGAGACTCGAAGAAAATGAGCCAACGGGAGAAAACCTTGAAGAATTTTCAAAACACTTGGGGCACGCATGACAATACTTCTGCTCTAGAAATTGATTTCTGACTAGAAGTTGATTTTCCTACTTCGTTATAGAAGTAGATTTTTGAAGAAAAAATGTATTTGATAAAACAGGAGAAGATTTTTTCTTCTGAAGGAGAAATAATAATATTTAATATTTTTAGAATTTTGGAATTAATTTTTTCCTTCTTATTTCATGCATAGCAAGAAATGTGGCCAGTGAGGGTCGCAACCCTCACCTTGTCACATGAGGCCACAGGCAAAGGCAATCTCGCTCGCGGTCGACGAATCGAGGGCAGGGTTAGCCTTGCCCTTGACTTGCCGGCCATGGCCTCACCAGCCACGGGCAAGGGCCCCGACCCTCGCCAGTTACATTTCTAAGTAAGAAGGAAAAATTAAAAATTTTCAAAAATATTAAAATATTATTATTTTGACTGGCTGGTGGGCTATGGCAGCGCCAACTGGCCAAATGGACTGAATCGACATAAATGCAAAAGGTTTATGACTTAGTTTGCAAAAAAAATAGCTCTTCGACAGTAGAGAAGTAAAAAATATATACTTCTTTTTTTAGGGCAAAAGCAACTTATGGAGAAATAACACTTATGGAGTAGAAAATAGAATTTGTTTTATCAAACACATTTCTGTTTCAGAAGTGAAAAAGTGCTCCATAAGTAGAAAATCAAAATTGCTTTAACAAATAGATTTCTGCTCCAAAAATGCTTCTAAAGTAGAAATTCTACTTCAAAATGTTACCATGTGTGCCCTTGACCTTTTAAAATAGGCATGAAGAGCTCATTCTAATCCTTTGCCAATAGATCTTGATGAACAGTCAAACCTCCAGTTTTTGGAGGGGTCTAGACGTGGGACAGATTTGATGAGTTTAGAAGCGAAAACATACTAAAAAAGTCCTAAACCTATTGCATTGATACCAATTCAATCGTAAACATTTTAATTGAATAAATTTAATCCTAATCCTAATTATATTTGTACAAATTGAGTCCATCCGACCAATTTTAGTCAGAAACCACTGACGTGGATGCTGACTGTCCTATATGGCACGACTAATGCTGACTTGGACAAAATTTACAATTTGTTATTTTTTCTGAATTTTTTTTTTGTCTTTTTTGTCTTTTCAAGAGTCGTAGCCCTCGCACAAGCCATCGTGGCCTCCGGCAAGGGCTCGACCCTCAAGGCCAGGGGTGTGCGATCCAGCATTCTTGCCAAACCTAGAGAGGACTTGGCGGCCCTCGCCCTTGACGAGCGATGGCTTGGGTGAGGGCCGAGAACCTCACCAGCGATGAGCGAGAGTCGGTGGTGAGCCTCGCCGCCCTCAACTGGGCGAGGGTCACCCTTGTGGGATGTGGCGAGGGCTTGGCAGCCCTCGCAACCACAATGAAATAAAAGATAATAGAAAGAAAATATAATTAAAAAATTCATAAAAATATGAAATTTTTGTAATTTTTGTATATGTCAGTGCCGACCGTGACATGTAAGATGGTCGATATCCATGTCAATGATTTCCGGTCAAAATTGGCAGGATTGAGTCAATTGGTACCTATGCAAAAAGGTTTATGACTAAATAGGTATCAATGTAATATGTTTAGGACTTTTTTTGCACTTTTCATGTTCAAAAGCTGAGTATGTATTTTGGTAACCAAAAGAGGTGGGGATAAAACTGAAAAGAGAAGAAAATGTGAGAACTTTCTTTCCCGCTAAATGTCCTTCAAGGAATTGTTGCATATTTGGCATTTCTCATCCGCTTGAAGGGGCAGATCGGTGATTGGAGTCAAATAAGAAGCCCAGGAGAGGAGCGATAATCGACACTCAGTGACAACAGTTGATGTTTCACTTTTCTATGTTCTTTCTCACTCGACATTCAACATTACCACCATGGAAGACCATCTGGAGGAAATAGATAAAGTAATTGCTTCACTTCCTAAAGAGAGGGGCTTCCTGGCTCCTAATCTATGCCTTTACCAAGACTTTTGGTTCCCAATGACCGTCCTTCCAAATGTCATCACACTCCAGAGGCACTTCAAAGCCAAAGACAATGACATTGTTCTAGCCTCTCAGCCCAAAACAGGAACCACTTAGCTAAAAGCGGCGGTGTTCTCGATTGTAAATCGCCGCCACTTCGACATCTCGAACACGCCCTTGCTCACTTCCAACCCCCATGAACTTGTCCCTTTCTTGGAATTCACCTTGTATGCAAATAGCACCGAACCCAATCTCGATGACTTACCACAACCAAGGATCTTCTCTACACACCTTCCTTACCCATGCTTGCCTGCATCCATGAAGCGATTGAATTGCCGAATTATCTACATTTGTTGGGGTTTTGGAATAAGAGTTTAAAGAGGCCCGAGAAGGTGATGTTCTTGAAGTATGAAGGGATGAAGGAAGACATTGTGCCATACTTGAAGAAGTTGGCAGTCTTTCTTGGGTACCCGTTTTCAGTCCAGGAAGAGAGGGACGGTGTGGTTGAAGACTTAGCTGAGCTGTGTAGCTTTGAGAAGATGAAGGAGCTTGAAGTGAACAAATCTGAGAAATCGATCATGAACTTTGAAAAACCCCATTCGTAATTCTGATTTTTTATTGAAACATACGAACAACGCTTCTGGAAATACACGTATAGGTTTTTATTTCCATTGCATTTATGTTTATTTTGTTTATGTATGTTGCGTAAAAGCCAAAAATATGAAATGCTTGGTGCACGTATCGCCAAAGAACGCCGACTTGTATGGTATACTCTACCATGGACACTGCAAGTAAAACCAATCACATCACCAAAAATATGAAAATTCGTTTTATCTTAAGCGGGGTAATAAGTTGGTCTCATTAGTTCTCTTCCCTCTTCGATCCCATTAATATTTTGAAATGTGAGAAACTTGGCCTTCGTGAAATCTGCGGTTCTAAGTACAAATGCATACAATGATCTTGTAAGCAGAGCAATCTCGGATACCCTCCCACTAGAAAATCTCCCATCTTATTGCCGATGATTTGCCCTAAATGGAGGAGGTGGTTTAATTCCAATATGCGCAAAATTGGGATAGAAGTGGCTAGCATAACCGTCACACTGTGACGATGCCATGCCAGCGACAAATCCTTTTGTAGCTGGCACATTGACAGTATGACCGGAATGTAAGCACTTTTCTATTGGGACCAGAATTAACAATTGTGGAGAGGTAGATGGGAATTAGGTGAGACTATAAGAATTAGCATTGGTTTTGAGGGGCCACCAGGTTTTACTGCTAGAAAGCTCATTCTTAGCTGTGGCTGCACCTCTCGTAAGTCGTAATTATATTTGCCTCCTCATGGGGACCAGTAGCCCGATCCCAGCGTACATGGATCAATTAGGGGTGTCAAAAATTTCCGAAATGGTCCTAACCAAACCGAACTTGAACCGAAATTTTCGAGAATTTTCGATTTGGGTCTCCTTTCGGTTCGGTAACAGGTGAAGAACGGGTATCATTACAATTTCAGCTTGAACTGGAGCGAAGCACATTTATGAGAACGTGAAGCATCCCACGCTCTCAAATCGTCCTCCTCATGTGCACCTCGAACACAATCTTAGTTTCCCTTTTTGTCTCGTCGCCGCTCCTCCAGCCCTCGCACAATGTCATCCCCGGGAAGCTGGTCCTCCATCGTGTCGGCGAGGCCTTTCTTGTGCTCGACCTGTGCTCGTCCTTCACTGCTCGTCTTGCTTGTGGCCTCCTCCTTCCACGTGGAAGGTCTCTTCATTCTTGTGGATGATTCTTGACATTTTCGTTATCGCGAATGTGGGATTTGATTTGGGTTTAGTTTTGGTTTTCAATTAGAAGTATTTTGACCAACCCGTGACTCTCTTGAGGTTGCAAGAAGGTCGCTACAGTATCGATGGTTGCTTTTTCTTGTGGGCAGGCTTTGGTTGTCAGGATGTAAGAAGCCAGGTTGGCCAAGACCAATTCCTTTTAAGAGCCTTTAATGTGCTCTCTTGTCTTGGGCCATCATGATAGATACCTCTTGTTTGTGATTGCTGTGTCTTTTCTCTCTTGCACTGAACTTTAAGAAGATCAGTTTACTCGTACATCTACGTTACGAGGGATGAGTTATTCTGGCAATCCAAGTCAATTTTTTTCTTTTCCTTTTTTCTTAACATGATGATTCATCAAGCACGGAATATAAAATTTTGAAATTTGTGGATCAGAAAGAGAGACTAAGTCGCTAAACAGCAATACTGTGATACGGAAGGATTGGTATGAATAACTAAAGAATCAACAAACAAGTGGAAGTTCAATTTTAATAAGCGCAAACTCAAGCATTCCCCTAACCTCCAACAGGAACTAAATGAACCTTAAAGTTTGAGCGAATGTGTCCATCATACAGGTCTAGAATATGTTAAAGCGCTCCCAAAAGAACAGGTAACATCGGAGTTTTCGCATCTGGCTTTACTGATTTGCTAATTAAGGCAAACAAGCCGAGTAAATAGGACCGAAATGATCATTTTGACGCCTTGTGGCTATTACTTGATGAGCCCTCAAATGAGAGTAGCTCACAGAGCTCTGATGTATGGCTACGGTCGCTTTTGATATGGACCCACCTGTGGAACTGGGTAGTCTTGTTACAAAGATATGAAAGTTCAGTGCCAACTGGCTTTTTGACATGTGACGTATAAAACGCGGATCCCCAGAGAAGCCCCAATTCCAGTCTTGGCGACATGGAGATCCATGAAAGAATCAACTGAGCCGTGGCAATCACGCGCAATGGTCCCTCCAATCGACAATGATACGTCTGTGCTTTGATTTTGTGGCCTGAGATCTCCTCTGCAAACAGCAAGGATGAAGGAGAATCGGGGAGAAATATATCATAGCTGTCAAAGATATAAGTTTGGAGCAAGATGCGGATTTATTAATTGGGTTGATGCAAAAATCATTCAATCGCCAAAGATTGCGTTAAAAAATTTCCTAGGAAGCAAAGTCAACGAAAAGAAGTGTTCCATGGAAGCTGAAGTGAGAGCTCACAAGACACAGATGAAATGTGCGAAACAAGATGCGGCAAAGCTCATAAAAAAGAAAATTCCAGATTGAAGACAGTGTTGGTTGTGTCCGGGGTGCTTATTGTTAGTGTCATTTTAGTGATTTTAGCTCACATATGTGGAAAGCTGAAGGGGAAGGATGTGTAAAGGCATGTATGAGTTGTAATACATGTTTTGTGATGGTGGACATGTTTGGCCGAAATGAAATTCCATGAGGACAATGGTCAATGATCAGATTTTGCACGTATTATTTCCATGCAGACATTTTTACATATGCAATGGTCAAATTTTGCACATATTACTTCCTTGCATACATTTTTTTGCATAGGAAATTTGCTAGCCTTAGACGGAACGAAGGAACTTGGGGATAAGTGTAAAAAAAGTTCTAAACCTATTGCATTGGTCATCTAAACTCCGAGGTGTTCCGATACTCCACCCGGGGCATCCTATATCACACAAATCATGGGACATCTCGACTCCCGATATATCTTGTAACACTCCATAGGGCATCCCGGATCACACAGCAGGAACATTCCAACACACGAGGCATCGTCACCACCATCATGTGGACGACGAAACATCACTTTTAATAATTCATCATATATTATATTTCTTAGCAATCATGCACAACATAACGATAAAATCACATAAACTTCTTCATGTTAACTACGAAATTAACATTCGCTTTAAGAACCACATACGATTGCACCATATATTTCATGTAAATTGCTTTCAAAACATAATTACCTTATCCTTTCGATGATATCACACTCGAGTAATGATATTGACATGCTTAACACTTTTGCGAGCAAATGATACATTCTCAAGGGCTACGTGCATATCGAAAATTTCAAATAACATAACTTCAACCCCAAACATTTCACAGCATTATTCCACCCAAGCCATCACTAAAAAAAAATGAAGTACCATGCATTATTTTCAACAACTTCATAGGCAAATCCACAAAATAAGTTTAATAAATCAATTTGTAAACTTCCACTATCATTTAATGAATTCTCATAATCATCGATGGCTTCCTAAGGCTAGCCATCCCTTCCTAAAACATTGACTATTCTTTTCTTTTTCTTTTCAAAAAAAGAAAAAGGGAAGAAGAAAGGAAAAGAGACAATCGAGGGCTTCTAACAATAATCGATGGCTCCCAAGAACTATTTTCAACTTACCCAATTCACACTTAGCCTCTTATACAATAATATATGTTAAATCTTTATTCTTTTCACACATCTCAAAAACATGTAAAAAGAAAAACACATACATTTAAGTCATACGAACGCAACTCTTTAACACTCAATCACTAAAACTTCATCGCTTATCATCATACTCAAACTAAAATTAATAACCATCAAACAACCAAGTCAAGAGCACTAAGTAGATTATCCTAACTTAGTATTTAGAGTTTTCACTTACTTCAAAAGATGATTTGAATAAAACCCAAAACTTTGATTACATTCAGAACAAAATCATTAAGAACATGGATTAAAACTTTAAATCTTTTCAAAAGACATAACGAGTTTTGTGAAAGAGAGTAAGTCCACAAAAATCTTCTCATGCTCACTTGAAAAACTAAATTTAAGAGCTTTAACAACCCAAAAATGGGTTCTTTCCCTTTACTCACTTGGAAAGTGAGAATGAAGAAAAAAAGGAAGTGGAGGACTTGAGGATTCTGGAAATGAAGATGCACGAACCAAGGGGATGCATTTCTTTAAAATATATAAAAGAGCTAAAAATAACTAACCAAGGTTAAATGCAATGATGACTTTGGGTTAATGAATGCTAATTGTTCCAATCCAATGGTCACAAATTGTCCTTAAGAGAGTAGCAATGATGAGCTATTTGCCTTAGAGAAGAAGAGAAGTTCGTTTGACCAAATAAAATGCATGAGTCATCAATATGCATTAATGAATCAAGATGAGGTAAGGCATGACATCAAACCTTGGCTAAAAAGAGAAGTGGCGTGGGTTAAATGGCTCATCAGTGTGGTTTACCAAAAAAATTAATTAACAAATACTAAAATATCAAGTAAATCAATACGTAAAAAAGAAAATTAGTGTCCATTTTAATCGTTGATAAATCTGAAAAATATTTTAAGCATGTTAAGATATTTTGCAAAATAACCTTGGCTAAAAAGAGAAGTGGCGTGGGTTAAATGGCTCATCAATGTGGTTTTCCAAAAAAAATAATTAACAAATACTAAAATATCAAGTAAATCAATACATAAACAAGAAAATCAGTGTCCATTTTAATCGTTGATAAATCTGAAAAATATTTTAAACATGTTAAGATATTCTGCAAAATTTTCCGAACGCGTGGAAATATTCAATTCAATAATTTATAACATAAAACTCATCCAATACGTAAACTCATAGTGTATCGGCTTCCATTAATAACTTACGTGGCATTACATATCTCTCATTGCCACTCTAGAAAAACAATCCAAGAGCAAATATTCCATAATTCAACTTTAACGAAATCGTTTACGGAAAGACTACGAGCATGAAAAATACATTTCGGCCTCCGCAAATACCACGTAAATGACCCAACTCAAAATTCACTTGCGACGATTGTCGTCTATGAATTCTTACGCATTGTAAATAAATGCTGAAATTTTTTGAATGTCACAAATTATATCTGCCGTCTTCAACAATATGGCGAGAAATCACTACGTCTTTTGCTTTTCTTTCAGTTCTGCTTTAAAAGGTCATCAGTCTACAACAATTGATGCCTTTCGACTTCATTAGAAGCCTAGAAGTGTAATCATTGAAGTTTTTCTCTTTTTCCTCATCCTATCCATTCACATTTCGTCACTTCGTTCCCAAATCGGTAGCCATATAGTACTCGAATAAGAAAACTCAAACTATGAAAATTGTAGATCTAAGAGTCTTTATTCTTTGAGTTTTGAAATTAAGTCATTTTGATATGTATACGCAAAATTATGACCATTCTCCCAGACTAGTGCAAAACTAAAATTTCTGTCAAGAAATTCTACTATTTTCCCAAATCGGTGAGTCTATAATACTTTTATGAAAAAACTCAAAACATAAAAGTTGTAGATATACAAGTCCTTGTTCTTTTGGCTTCAGAATCAAGTCATTCCAATATATATATATAGACAAAGTTATGACCATTCTCTTAGACTAGTGTAGAACTGAAATGTTTGCCCACAACGTTTACAGTTTTCTTAAATCAGTGAGCCTACCATGCTTATATCAGAAAACTCAAAACATAAAAGGTGTATATGTAAGAGTCCTTATTCTTTTGGCTTTGGAATCAAGTCATTCTAATATATGTAGACAAAGTTATGGACATTCTCCCAAACTAGCGCAAAACTGAAATTTCTGCTAAGAGTGTCTACTTCCTCCTCAAATCGACAACTCTACAGTGATTATTTGAGAAAACTTAAAACACAAAAGTTGTAGATCCAATATTCCTTATACTATTGGCTTTAAATCAAGTTGTTCCAATCTGTATAGACAAAGTTACAACCATTCTCTCAAACTAGCTCATAATTGAAATTTCTGCTCAAAATGTTTTATCATTTTAATCCTAAAACATCGCATTCCGGGCGACCACGGATGTTAATATTCATCATTTGAACCCTTTCGTTTGTCACAAGCTTAGCGACTCACTTAGTATTCCTCACGTGTCATCCTAAGCTCCAATATAATTAATACTTAATATTATTATTAAACGTAGAAAAATCAGGATGTCACGTCACTAGCCGCGGGTGAGGTCGCCTTCGCTCGCGGCCCCATGGCGTTGACTGTTCAATGCCAACTAGCTGTGCAAATTATGAAAGATGCGAACCCCGAAAGTTCAGTGCCAACTTCAAATTATGTCTGGGAGTCTCTCTTCTTTATTACAGTAGCTTTTTGACATCTGATGTATAAGACGCGGACACCAGAAAAGCCTCAATTCCAGTCTTGGCGACATCGAGGTCCGTGCAATCATTGAGATTTTGTGGCTTGAAATCTCCTTTGCAAGCAGCACCGACAAGGGAGAATCGGGAAAGAAGATATCATGGACGTCGTAAGATATAAATTTTAGAGCAATGTCAGTTGAATTGATGCTAAAATCACTCAGTGGCCAAAGATTTTTCTAGGGGTCAATGTCAATGAAAAAACTGTGTCCACCCATCATGAGAATAATGGCGGTTCCATGGAAGCTGACGTGAGACCTCGAGAAGGAAATTTTTTAAATAACGATTTCAAGTGTCTCTAATTTCTCGATTAAGGGCTTAAAATGAACTGTATTTCGAATAAAGATTTGAAGTTCATTCATTTTCTCAAATAAAGATCTGACTCAAAGACATTTTCGTCATTTTACTTTTTAATTCTTTTCCTTTTTCTCCTTTTTCTTGCTTTTTTCTTTTCTCTCTCTCTCTTTTCTTCCTCTTTCCCCTTCATCCCCTTTATGGCAAAACTCTGTTACTACAACCCATGAGCTATAAAGTGCGAGATTAATTGATCAAAGCCGCCGCATGAGTAAAAGATAATCCTCTCGTGTTCTTTTGTTTTTCGAATATGATGATCCTATGACTCTTCTCGTCTTTCCTTGAGTTTTGATGAAAATAAAAAAAAGGCAAGTTAATATTGCCACTCCCCCTCCTCAGGACTCGATCAAGTCGTTCTTGCATGTACTTGTCATTCGTAATGGCTTTAGTCACGCTTTCAATGCTTTCTTGATCCATAAAACCGGTTGACAATAGCTCCGACTCCGCTTATCAACATCACCTGCCAAAGTTGTATGGATCACGACTTGCTAGCAACAAAAGCCCGGCCAAGCACGAATATGCACGATCCAGTCCCATTTATTCCCAATCAAAAGGTGCGTGTATAATACAAAACTATCTGGCGTAGATATGATCCAACCACGGAACGTGTCCAAGTATATCAGATTTAAGATGTGCTTGGAGTCCATGACAAGGGAATCAACGCGACAACCATCACATGCCAACTCGCTGTCCAATCGTCCTCCCCTAGATCGATTGGTTGGAATCAATTAATGAGCTGTATAGTCGAGACAAAAACAATGAAAAACCAACACTCTACATAAACAGAAAGATTAGTCCCTCACCTTCATGTGCTTGTTTCCATTAGTGCTCAAGCACCAAGCCAAGCGGTACCACCACCATGTCACCCCAGCAACTTTCTTCGCAGTCCTCCATCGCAGGTACTGAAGAACATGACCAGGAGGCCATTGAAGAGCTCATCGCTTCGCTTCCCCAAA
>BCNH02000010.1:535757-585783 GCA_001662345.2 Metrosideros polymorpha var. glaberrima
CCCCTCGGGCCCCTCCCCCTCTCTTTGTGCTCTGTCCCCCTCAAGCCCCTCCCCATCCCCCTCACGCTCCCCCACTTTCTCTCTCCTTCTCTTGCTCTCCATTGATGCTCTTTCTCCTCTCTTTGTCTTTTAACGTGGGACACGCGCGCGACCATGTGTCCAAGTCTCTGCACATGTCCGTGTAGCATAGGCGGCAATGACCTGCGACCGGCAATGGCGGCGACCCATATGGATCACTAGCAGGCCGTAGACTCATGATTATAAATACGAGCATTAGGTTACGCTGAGCTTGTTTCTTAAAATGACTTTGTTTCTCTTTTTGTTCCGAAGAACAAAAAAGCTACTTTTTTTCTTCTTCTTATTTCTATTCCAAACATATTCCCTGGCCACTTTTCTATTCTGGGGAATATAAAAATTAACTGACATTACCAAATAGATTTCTATTCTTTTTTAGTTCCGAGTAACAAAAGAACAAAAAATCAGAAACGTTACCAAATAGGCCTTACAATGCCAAAGGTTCATATGAAGATTAGGAAATAAAAAAAACGAAATAAAGAATCAAGAGTTCGACTCAATAAGCACGTCATCCACCACCGGCACTAAATCAAAATTGGCCATTTTCCTAACCTCCAACTGGAAATCAATCGAAACTTGAATCTTGAGCTGCTTTGTCCATGTAGGTCTTAAACTTGTTCAAACCCTCCCAACACAACAGACAACATTGGAATGGTCCCATCCGGCTTATTAAGATTCAAGAAGCCAAGCAAGGAAAATTATCCGGTTTAATCGTGTAATAAACTGTCTATTAGTACAAAATCTTACCACTAAAGTTAGTAACTTAGCAGTGGAATTAGTAACTTACGAAATACATGCTTGCTTTTGGGGAAGTACATTGCCAAGGGAAATTACCAATGTCTAATGTAAGAGTAAGATATCAAGCTAATTGTTTCTTGTGCCATTGCAAACTAGAGATTACTATCGAAATTAGTAACTTGCAAACAACTAATCAACTAGCTAACTCTACTTGTAATACTTAATAGTTGTCGGTAGTACACTAAGTCATTTAAAGTTTGGGAACTAGCTAACAAGTAACAACTAGTCAACTAGTTATTTCGTTTTCGACCAAAAAAAAAAAACTAGTTATTTCGTTCATTAGTAGAACCATTAAACGATACTATTGGCAATATACATAAGCAATTCGTAATCTACCAGTGGAACTAGAAAGATGCATGCACTTCTAAAGGCAAATGATTGTTCATAATCTAAAGGGTACCTCAACCTGGTAAAGTGGGTATTTCATTAGTATGTTATTGATATATAGACGTCGGTATTTGGAAAATCAAGACAATATAAATAATCTACTAAGAAATTATAGTGGTAAAATATTTTTTTTTCTAAGTTACAACCATTAATCAACCGATACATTAGTAACACAAGCAATTCGTAATGTACTAGCGGAAAAATGCGCCCACTTCCAATTTTATATATATATATTAAACATGAAATATGAGAAGGATGAGCAACCACAGCCCAGTGAGGAGTACATTTCTTCTAAGCATATCGAAAATGTACTCCTCATTGGGCTGTAGTTGCTCATCCCTCTCATCTTTCATGTTTTCAGGATCTTCGGTTAGTGGCTGCTAGTACGAGAACGCTCGACAGGGGCTTTTGGTTTGATTTTTGGGTATGGCCTAAGGAAGTTGTCATTTTTGTTGTCCTTAGTTTGTGGGTTGGATGAGTTCTAGATTGTATATATTCTTTTGTTAGTTATAGAAACTCTGTTGTTGTAATCAAACCTGCTGGTTTAACATATATATAATTGAATATGTATATTTTAATAACAGGTTCTTTGATTATGTTTTGAGGCTATGTCCTTCGTGTGGAAGGGCGGCCGTGTCGTTCCCCTATTCCTGTAGATTTGGGGTGTGACAGAAGACCAAACGACTAGGGAGGGAAGTTGATCAGTTGCATTCTTTCCTTCAGTTAAATCATTCTTGATCTGCAATCTGCATATTCAAACTGCTGATTTCTACGTCTTTGTGTCCCAAAGCTACCCCATCGACCAACAAAGAATTGCGTATATTAACAATGGTCCAATACATGGGTGGGGAGAGTTCTACTGTTTAGTTTGAAAAAGAAAATTTTCTCGGTACTGGGAAATCAAAAAAAAAAAAAAAAAAAGGTTAATAAGTGTCCAAAAAAAAACTTTGGGTCAGAAAAATTATTTATCACCTAATTTTTAGGTAATTTCTTTGTAACTACACCACAATATTATTGAATTACAAACCTGTTTTTGATAGTTTACAAATTATGAATTTTTTCTTATTTTTTACTGGCTTTTATTTGTTTTTCTTCTTAAATTTGCTAAATCTTATATGGATTTAACCATCTTTATCTGAGTGACATACTAATCATTGAGTTACTTACCAACATTTATATGATTTTTTTTTATTAATTTATTGACTTTTGTTATAGTTTACCAACTCCTTTTTCTCTTATCTCTTATATAAATTTACCAACACTTCTATGTGTGGTTTATCAGCTTTTCTCCTATTAGGCTACTAACTAATTTTAGTTTACTAACTCTCGTTAGAGTTGCTCACCAACGTTTAGTTGGCTTTTACTTTTAAAAGTTTAAAACTTTCTACTGAGTTACCGACTTCTGTATGAACCAACTCTCTTTAGTAATAGTCAATCTTTATTAGAGTTACCAACACCTTAAATTGCTAATTTCCATACGAGCAACTTACCAACTTTTCTCCTATTGTGTAATCAATTAGTTTTTGAAAAACAACTCTCAATTCAGTTGCGTACCAACTGTATTTTTTTCTTATCAATTTTCCTTATCGTTTAGCAACTAGTTGGAGAGTCGGCCGGAGTGATCTGTGGAAAGACCATTGGGAGGCCTTTTGTGGAGGGAAAATAGGGTTCGGGCCCTTTTGGAAGCACATGGGGGAGTATTGGCAGGAGAGCTCGGCAAGGCCACAACAAGACCGCTGCTCTCGACGTGGGAGGACTTGAAGGATGATGTTGTAGGACACCCGAAGAAGGTGTGACTGAGGCGATAGCCAAGATGTGTAGCTTGATTAACTTGAAGGGCCTGGAGGCCGACAAGAACGGCAAGCTACTGTCGGCCTTCGAGAACGGAAAAGCTTGTTTAGGAAATGCGGGGTGGGCGACAGGGTCGACCTTCTGAGTCCTTCCATGGCGGACCACCTAAATAGTATCGTCGAAGACAAAATGGGTCCTCTTCGGTTACAATTCAAGACCTCGTTCCATTCCCAATTCTCACGCTGCTCTCTGTCCGGACTTGGATTTTGGGACTGCAACAAATAAATCGAGAACCCACCTCCATCTTTTCAGATCCACATTATGTGAGAAGATTTTCTTGAACGTGGTTGGATCTTTCCCCTCAAGCAGCGTTCCAACTTCAGTGCACAACTTAAAACTTCTTTTTGCGATCTACGTCATCTTCAATTTATTTAACTAAGAGGAACAAATCAAGAGGAGAATAAACAAATGATAAGACATGTGGATCGCAACAATCCTACAATCAACATAAGCATTCGGGTCCAATAGTCTATCACGTATCACCTACTTCATCTGGCAATCTACTTTTTATTTGTTAGGAAAATTTATTTATTAATCTTTCAGCAAATAGCGGCAGTTAAGAATTGTCCATTCAAGAACAAAAGGAAAAACGGAGAATAGTAACAAATAACTTACGAGCATCACTCAAGCTATATGAGATAATATTAGACAATAAAATTCATTTGCTGACAGCGATATAAAAAGAATGAATTTAATGATCAAGTATTAATCACCTGTGGATTGGAACAAATAGGATAGGTTTGACAGGTTTGATTGATTGTGAGAATTTAAGGTGTCAGAACAGAGAAAAATTTGGGGAAGAGGCGGTGATGGCGATTGATTTTGATTATACTTTGTCTTCTTCATTTTGGCGAGAAATCAAAGGCCAAAAATTAAAAAAGGAGGTGGTGGGCCCCAAGTCCTATTGGACCAAGGCCCGAGGAAGAGAATGATTGCCGGCCCATGTTACAGCCCATCAAAGTTAGGGACTGCGACAGGTCGAATAAAATCAGGTTTTTGATATTCCATATTTCCAACTAATCATATCACTGAAATATACCCTTATTTTCTAAAATATACTAAGCTATCTTGTTAATTATACTACCGCGATTTCGTCCCATGATATAAATTTATTGGAAATGTTTGGAAAAAGTAATAAGTAATGGAGTTTTAGCGAGTTTCCGTTGGCATATTCAGGATAGGTTCAAACCCATCCAAGTTTGGGATGAGTTCGAATTATATTCGAAACTAGACGATGCTCAGGCCTAAATATCATTGTCCAAGGCAGCTCATGAGATGATTGAGAGGATGTAGGATAATCTATATAAAATCGATAAAACTTGACATAAGGAGTGAATTGCTTGCTTGGGCCCATTTTCGAGCTGAGTTAGGCCCCTGGTCACCTCCGTTCGGACCGTCAAATTAGAATTTTGTAGACAACCTAGATCAAACATCCCAAACCTATCCCATCTCTTTGAACCAAATCAAAAGCTATGATTTACTTCAAAAAAAAGCATGGTACAATGATCACATTGTCTATTATGAGATAACAAGTTCAAGCCCTGTTGTAAGTGAATCTCTGAATAGCAGAGGCCTTTGGTGTTTTGTTAATGCATGTGGAGAGACTTTCTAACTTCTAGCACGTCGATAAAGTTACTCTTACTAATTTATACACTTACAAATGGACTAAGTAGTTAAAGCTTAAATAAAATACTCAGTCAATGGCAGAAAATTAGCCGCTGCCCTTACGTGTCGCTCACTTATTGTTGGTTCCCATTTATTATTGTTTTTTTTTTTTTTTGGGTCGATCGGAGGTTCCCATTGTTCACTCGTGCACTTAACCACACATTATAACCTGACATCCTGATTAGCAGTTAGAATTGCGCCACGTGGCAGCTCATTACCAAACCAAAGAACTCTTACCATTTCCCTCTGCCCTTCTCATCTCCCCCTCATCTCACTCACTGATGATCGCCACCTCAGCCTCCGTCGTAGTCTCTCGCCCCCACGCCTCCGGTGAACCCATCGTCGGTCTCTCATCACCGTCGCATTTCTACGGCGAGCCCACTGCAGTTGCTCTCTCGCTCACACCCCTTCTCTGTGCCGGAGGTCATGTCTCCACCCGAGGGATCGACAGTGGCTGTCGAGCTTAGGAGAGCCACCCGAGGCTGTCGCCGACCCCGACTGGCATCATAACGACTGCAGTCAGGGTCAAGTTATGACCCCGGATCCGAGACAATTCCTCGATCCAACTGGCAGTAGCGAGGCTGACGCCAACAACACAGATTACGATGAACAGAGAGAGAGTTAGAGGGGACGTGAGCTTGGTATAAGCAGATGAGCCACGGTGGCGGAGCCTCGACGAAGACAGCGAAAGGGATGGCCGAGGCGATGACAACACCAGGCAGTGGTGGGTGCATACAGCGGCAGGCCCGTGCGGAGGCGGAGGTGGGGCTCTCAGCCTCCTGTTAAAGTAGTAGAAAAAACCGAGGAGGGTAAAGAAAGAAAAGGAAGGATTAAGGGCGGGGATCTACTTGGAAAATTATAAATCGTGGTAGGGTGCATAAGTACCGTAAAAGAGCACAAAAAATTAATTCCACCTTATTATTGTCCTTCCATAACATGTTTGAAACTCTTATTATAGTAACGTTTAACTTATGTTTCTTTAAAAATCCATAAAAAAATAATAATAATAATAAAGATAGACCACTATGCACATACAAATAAGCAAAGAGTTATTATACCATTCACCGGCGGTGGAGTCGGAATTCCGCTACCTGTGTAATAAATTTGGAATTTTTTAAGTAGTTAATTATGTTGCAAAAAATAATTAGATGATTTACTTATTATATATATATAAACATTTCTTTCCTCTTTTTCTTTACTTTCGCAATAAGCAATTTCCTGTTTCTTTAAATAAGTCAGAATGCTTTAACTCTTTTTGTTGAAAAAAAAGAATGGATAATTTTTCACCCATTAGTGTTGGACAAGATGATGCTCAATAATAACAATGGGAATTTTACATACATACATACATACATACATACATACATATATATATATTATATGAGTAAACGTCATTTTATCTCCAACACCATAAAAAATACTTGAATTGCCAAAGTTTTTTTCTATGATTTCGAAGAGTTGTTATATCTATATACATGTAGTTTCACAAAAAATTGAGCAAGGGCTAAGAACTTTCCAAGATTGGCCTAATAATCATAGAAAATCTAAATTCTTTTATGAGATTGAGTGATTAATTTGAGAATGTTGAAGTAAGAGATATGATTTGTAAATTCTTTTACGAGATTGAGTGATTATTTCATAAGCCATTGTGAGACTACACACTTTGTGTGTTATTGTGTGTAATTGAGGGCCGGAAAAGACTAAGAATATTTGAGTGACTCAAGTATGCTTGTAATCTGTACAGCTCTCCGCCTGGACATAGGTAACACCGACTGAACCACGTAAATCTAACATCCGATTTATTTCCTCAGTTTGTTTATTTAACTATTCAATTGCTTGTTTTCACAACAATAGATATTTTGCTAATAAATTAAAAGAAATTCTTCTTTGAAATGCTCTTCATTAAAAAAAAATGGATAAGTGCATCAAAAGTCCAAAATTTTGTCACAAAAATACAATTGAGTCATAAAACTTCAAAAAAATGCATTAAGGGGCTAATACTTATCAATTGGTGCAATCAAGTCATTCCTTTAACTCCATTCAATTTAACTAACAAAAAATACTGATGTGGCTTGTTTTAATTATTTTCTCTCTCTTACGTGGTATTAAGGTTAACTAAAGCACTACAACGACGTCGTTTTGGTCTAAATCCTAATTTTTACACCAAATCTTGATTAAATTAAAATAATAATAAAAAATCCAAAAGTATTTTTTTTAAAAGACACAAAATGAAAAAACAAAAAATAATGACCTACAACCTCACCTGGTGGGGCAACACCATCGCTAGAATGGGATTTGTTAGGGTTAACAATACCATCTTGAGGGGGGTAAATAGGTTGTATAAAGATTATGCAAACTTTTGCATAAATGAATAACCAATCCTAGGAAATCAACTGAGAGTGATAATATCAAGTGAGTGTGATGTGATCAGTAAGATATAGATGACAAAGAGCAAGTAAAGATAGTACACACCAAATTATAATGGTTCGGCTTTATTCCTGAGCCTACATCCGCTCTACAGACTAGCAAGTACAAGGCGGGTTGCAATCCACTAGTAATCATCAAGATAAGTCACAATCGGCAAGTACTGATCATATCAACGATAGATCACACTATCAAGACTCACATACTATTATTTCTCGTGTACACTTAATCTTATCACAATTACAAAGCAAGAAGAACACTACACTGCAATTTTCATACGAAGAGATCACACTATTGGTCAGTAGAGAGAACGATAATGAACAGTGATAACTTTCTCTATTTTTCATCCAACCTCTTGAGCTTCATTGGTCCTCCTTTATGTAGACATCTTCAATCTATCCATTGGAGATGGTCTCGAGGAGCAAAGAGCCATTAAGAGTCGTTAGAAGCTGTTTGTCCAAGATTGGGATTGACATACAATCTTTTTCCTCAAACATCATCATGGTTTCCCAAAATGGAGTCTACTCGTTTTGTCACATTGTCAGGTACTAACAATCTAACAAAAGCTATCAACTACTCTCGGACGGTTTTCGATTCTTCTGCTATGGTGTTTCTAGCTGCCACTGGCTATAAAAACTTATCAACAACATTACAAACGACTCGGTATCAATACACATCCAAGCTCATAATTAGCACGTACACATTATCACCAATCTCTCGATGCTATTCACAGATTGAACTTCTAATGATACTTCCAAGTATATCAACTTCCAAAGACTTCACAGATCGACTATGGATATTATCACCATAGCTTGTCTTTGCTTAGCTCTTCAAGCACTTATGGATATCATCACAATCTTTCAAATATCACCACGAACATCTGCATATAACATATTAGATATTATACCAAATATAGTTTCGGAATCATCAAAATTTCATTTGATGTTTTCTGGTCGGCCGGGGCTGCCGGGTCTCGGTGATGACCGGGGACACTCAGCGCAGATTCGGGAGAGGAAAGAAGAAGACAGAGATCTTCTTACTTTTAGTGGCTATTGCAAAAGTGAGCAAATTTATTCGCCATCCGTAAAACAATGTTGCCATTCCCCTTGCCACCGCCTCCTCTACTTCCATGCGCACGCTTGGTCTTCGTCTCTGCAGATTCCTCTCCCCGAAGCATTTATTGATCGCTATTTCTTGGTCTCCATTTTTGTTGCTTTCATTCGCGAGAGTGTTTGCCAGCCAGAACCACCACTTCAACGGTGAAGACCCTCACCTAGGGCGATGAGGGTCGGCAACCATCGTTGAGGCCATGGCAACCTCCACCCACCCTTCAAGTGACCGTGGGGCACCAGCTGCCGCCCCATTAAGTAAGGTTGCAGTCCCTTTTCTTTTTCTTTTTTTTTTTCTTTTGAAAAAAAATTAAGACGCCAAGTAAAAGGAAAAAAAAAGTCATCTCAAAATATTTTTTATTAACCAAATTAGATAAATTTAATGAAAATAATTAATTGCATAAATTTGACGAGTTTTATTTAATTATATTTTTTTAAAATTTTAAGATTCAATCACACTTTCGCGAGAAGTCGTAGGATGTATTATTCACTTATCAATTTAAAAAAAATATTAAGAAAAACCCTTGTAGAATTGAAAAAAAAAAAAGTGTCTTGTCAAATTCGTTATATTAAAAGAAAATATCATAATAAGATAGTGTCAAATTCGGATTCCAACTCTCCTAAACAAAAGAAGAACTCTCCACTATTTTGCGCCAATCCCAAGGATCATCACTGTCACCTCACACTTTTTTCATTCACACTCAACTTTGGCATTCACCAACATACATTAACTCCTAATCTCATTAACTTCACCTGTTTTGGTACTGACCCCTACTCAGTACTCTCTCTCATTTCACACGGCTTTTGTGTCTTCCTTCTCTTTCTCTCGCATGTCCTCCTCAGCCGACCCCCCGGCGGCGGCCGGTGTCGGCCTCGGGTACGGCATCGCCATCGCGGTGAGCCTCCTCGTCCTCATCTCCACCATCATGCTCGCCTCCTACGCCTGCGTCCGTGTCAAGTCCCACAGCCTCCGAGCCACCACCAACGGCGACGCCGACGTGGCAGACCCAACGCCGCATGCGGCGGAGACCGTGGTGGCAGTGGGGATGGATGGGGCGTCGATAGAGACGTACTACCCGAAGCTGGTGCTGGGGGAGAGCAAGAGGCTGCCGAAGCACAACGAGGGGGGTCATTGCTCGATATGCTTGGCCGAGTATGAAGCCAAGGACGTGATACGGTGCGTCCCCGAGTGCAGCCACTGCTTCCACACCGACTGCGTCGACGCGTGGCTCAGGGCCAGCGCCACATGCCCGCTGTGCCGGAGCTCGCCAGCTCCTACGCCGCTCTCGGAGCTGGTCCCCCTCGCTATGAACCCCAGGTGACATTGGTTGGGTTGAGATTTTTTGTTTTGTCTTGGTTTTAGGTATGTTCATTTTTTTGGTACATGTATTGCAGTTGCTAGTCTCTGAGAGGAACACGAGCATGCATGGTGCTTTTTTCCTGTTCTTTTCCTTTTCCCTCACCTTTAGGATGGTGAACGATCTCCTGTAATCTGTATGTACTGTGTAATGTTAGCCCAATAGAGAATACTCAAGAAAGAATTTATTTATTTTTGTTCCATTTTTTTTTTCCCTTAAGTATGCTTAGTGTGAAGAAATATACATATTTCTGGTGGTCGAGTGGAGAAATATACATCCGTTGTTACAGGTCCTTTTTGCTGTATACGAAGTGAAAGTTTGATTATAAATGAAGAAGAAGATCCCACGCCAGATCGAAAGAGCTTTGCATTGCTGATTTCAAAGTTGGAATCAAATTTGATTATACGAAGCGAACGACAAGATTTAATGCGGCCAAATTAGAAGATCGTGATGATGGGGTGTCTACATTTGAATGGGGCTTAGACTCACCTTTTTTATAAACTGACGTGTAGGCCTAAGTATATTTTTATATAGTTAGTGGCAACAGAAAGCACGAAGTCGTGTCCTGAGTGATCGGTCGGCTCTTTGGACTGATCTACAAAGTCAAGGTTTCTCGAGATTGTCC
Source organism: Metrosideros polymorpha var. glaberrima (assembly GCA_001662345.2). Lineage (NCBI taxonomy): Eukaryota > Viridiplantae > Streptophyta > Magnoliopsida > Myrtales > Myrtaceae > Metrosideros > Metrosideros polymorpha. Next base: position 546,050 of record BCNH02000010.1, read on the forward strand.
CCCTTCCATATCCATAGTTCCCTCGTCTCGTCTCTAGAAAATTCAAGAGTGGTCCTCTTGAATTCAACAATTTTGAACATGGGAATAAGCACAATGCAGTCCAACCAATGACCCCATTGGAAGCTGAGACTCATTCTTTAGATGAGAGCAGTTTCGCTACCTTCAAATTTAATATTCAATTTGTATGTGCAGATGTAGATCTAAGTCATATATGCAGTTAATTATAGCCATCGGTTTCTCTGCAAACATTAATGGTAATAATTTTTTTTTTAAAAAGACACTGAAAGGGATGGGAATAGATGGACTGTTCCGACCTTGGTTAGTGTCATTGGCCGACACTCGACAGTCCACATAAATGACCTGTTCGCACTTTAATATTCCCTTTCACATGTGCCGAAGAGCTCGTTGGTGGTGACAATGAAGCGTTGAGACGAGCGAAAGACCGACCCAAAGTGGTGATGCTGTCCCAACCAGTCGAATCGAAAAAGCTTCTTCCCCAAGGGCCTGATTTGGTGAGTCTGCTTCGTTTTCAAGATGGCGAGACTTTGTTTTGTTTTCTTTTCCTTTCTGAACTGAAAAACCTGCAACTTAATGCTCATGACCGAGCCAGGTACATGAATGGCACGCAACAAGATCCGTCCTTTTCGGCAGTTGGCATGAAACAATGAGTTGTACTTTTATTAGCTACGATCATATGCACAATTCCTGCGGACACAACATTATCTGCTTTTTCGGATAAGGACAAATTCATGTGAAGAATCGAAGAGAAAGACACGCGTCAATTTCCCCGAGACATGGCATCATCCTTCGGAAGAGAGACGTAGTTGATGGGAATAACGGCATTAGACTTGCTGCCGTATCTGCGCTCCTTGCCACTTGAGGCCACTCCATGACGGCCTGGGGTGGCCCCCCGTCGACTGATTGGTGTTCCATGGAGGGTATTGGCGGTGGTGCTCTGGCCCAGCGGTTTCTTGGGCCGGGAACCGTATATGGCTTCTTGTTCTGCAGCAAGTTGCTCCTGTAGTCGTTTCTGCTCCTGTAATAGGCAGAAAGGATGCAAAGCAAAATTTACTGAGCAAGCTCAGCTTCAATAATAAATGTCAATGCTGAAGCTCCTAAATGAGAAGGACGGGATAGTGGAACCATCAAGATCCTTAAAAAATGTAATAGGAGAATATATTGGTGCCATTTTACACGTGAAAGAGATGAAATCAAATCCATGTGTTATGCATATTAACATAATGATATGCAAGCAGTACGATTTAAGCATACCCGAAATCGACGTTTTTCCTCTTCCCTCTCTTGCCGCAACATTGTGTACTCCTCCAAAGTACATAAGAGGGGATCCTGGAATTAACTAGCAGTTTGAGTCAAACTACTTAAATGCTAAATTGTACATAAAACAGAAGATGCATGAGCTGATTGATTACCTTATCGTACAAGAAAGGGATCCCTTTCTCTGATTCCCAAGCTTTTATTCTTGATGTCAGAGTTTCAATAATAGCTAGTCAACAAAAATTTGAGTCTTGTCTGAGCATATAAACATCCATCCAAATCATAGACAGTAAAATAAACGCTTCTTGTCAACTGCAAATCGAAACCTTACAGTATACTTCATCTAATGACACCTGACTTCTATCTATCAGAAGGTTATAAGCTTAAAACATAACGCAAAGTGTTTCCTTGCTGTCACATAAACGCTACAATAGGTACAGCATTTAATTTAATCCGAGAGATAAAATCATGTTGTGAAGATGCTGATAACGGAAACATTTCCACAGTAGTCTTCCCCATGGGGGTAAGCTTGGAGAAAACACGTTCAGGACAAACAGCTTGATCACTGCAGGAAAAGAGGACTTCTCTTGATAGAGTCTGTCACTTCTATGAAGAATAGACTAATATTTATGTTGATTAATCAAGTCTGAAAGTTAATTAGCAATGTTATTGATTGACATATAGTTCGAGTTATGAATCAAGGATGCACTGTGCCACCAATCATCAAAGACTCAGCTATTGTTATATCAGTGTCTATAGAAGATGAGAAGCTCACATGGTATTTTGCTGACCAGGATCCGCGCTTTCTCTGCACGTTTAAGACTTTTATGTGCACCCCTTCCAGCAGAATAGCGATTTTCGTCCTGCAAAGGTAAAAGTAAAGTGAGTAACCAAGGATTGAAAAGCCTAAAGCTTGCAACGTGATTGCCGAAGAGCAAGTATACGGCTCAAAGGTTATTGCTAGCTATGAGTCTCCCAATGAAGGTCTGACTTCTGATAAAAATTAACATAGATTGGAATAGACTCATGAATTTATCATAAATATAGTAAAAGGAAACGTGAATATCTCCTATGGTTGTACCCATGGAGATAAGTCTACTTTTAAATGTCTAACCAATGCATACTTGTTCACAAGCTTAAGCAGAAGAATTTCTCTGGCATGTTAATTACCTTTTCTCGAAGAATCATCTAGGAGCAGTAACGAGCTCATTTGCTATGACTGAGGCTTGTGACATAACAAAAGGCCCAAGGGGCAACACTAGGGATGTCAACGGGTCAGGTCAGGCCTTTCCTCACCATGCTTGGGCATGGATGTGGCCTTACCCTGTTGCCGCAACAAGGAGGTCGATGACAGATACATTCCATACACGGTACTCATGATCCAGATGTAAGCAAGATTATCATCACTTCACATACAAATGTAAAATTGGGAAGGGAAAATGGAAGGCCGTGATGTGGAAAGAAAACATTGACATACTCAGCGAAGGTGAACCTTCCGAAGACAAAAAAGAGTCATAGAGCTGTTACTTTCTCAAAGCATCCAAGATTTGTTTTTGTATGTTTTGACAATGCCTGGGCTTCACCTTTCGAGTACGGTATCTCCAAGAAAACTTGACATGCCATTTTGTAAAACCAGTACAAAAGCCAGAGTACCGAATGTATCTACCACCAAACTGTGCTGCAAAGCAATTCGAAAGCTTTTTGAGAGTTGATACCTTTTCATAATCATCAAGCCATTTCTCCTCTTCCGCTGCATACTTCCACTTCTCCACCTTATCCAAAATATCCTTTCTGCTCAGAGCTTGCTCTTTTGCTTTCGCAATCTGGTCGTCCATGCTTGAAAGCAGATCAGACATATCAGCATTGCCTGCAAGTGTATGTTGAAAACAAAATTAAACAATTCATTGCAGGTATTTTTGTTTAGCCTCAGAGCAAGAAGTGTGCATTTTGATTTCCTCCTAAAAGAGGGGCCTTAACGTAAACAAGGTAAAAGATGCATGCACAAGAGAGGAAAGTGGTATATATCAAGAACAAGGAGACTGCTAAGGGTAAAAACATCATACAGGAAAATATGGACATGGGATAAGGGTTGGAGGTTGGAACTCAGTTACAACAAATTTCTGTTTCCCACAAGTTGAAATTGATTGCTAAAAATGACAACTGAAATGCAGAAATGAATATTTCAGGAATGCTTCTTTACCCTGGGATTTGGTAAATATGCACATCATGGAAATTGCTAAATAACTTGAGGAAGCCATATGCCGCTAGCTCTAGTCTATCACTGTGGAAAATGTAAAAGGAAAGAATGAGTGAGACCTGATTCTATAAGGCTGATGAGAATCTGTCTTGCTGCATCGCTATCCACATCCATATAAACACCTCTGTAGATTTCTTCAAGCTCACTTTGCCTCTTTAAAACAAGCTCCTTTATCTTTCCGGCCTTTAGCACATTCAACCTCTCTACTTCAAGCTCAGCCTAGAAATAACAGCTTTAAGTATGTTTACAGAAATCCAACAGAACTTTTTTAAATAAGGTAAGTGATTATTTGTGAAATAAACCTTAGGTCAAGATTTCACCTGCTCAACAACTTCTAGAGCGAGGGATCCTGGCCTAGAAACCTCGTCAACATTGGAAGAAATTAAACTGGTAACATAGTCATACTTTTTCTGTTCTTCAGTAGGAGTGTCCATAAGGTTCCACAGCTCCATGAGTGTGCTCCCTAGATTTTGAAGCTACGATTACACCAAAGAAATTTCTTTTCATTCCAATGCTATCAAAAAATTCTTGCAGCAAACAAGATTATTCAGTTCACCAGCAACAAAGTATTAGCCTTGAGGCATTTTATTAAGCTCCAGCTCGGCAATACAAGCATGATCATGGGCAAAAACAACCTTAGAGATAAGGAAGCAATAAGACATTTTTAGGTGCTCTGGTCAGGAATTACAAGTCCGATGTAGCATATACATATGTAGAGAACCAAAGACATAAAGGAAAAATAGCCATCAAGTTACCTTCTGTAATCTTTGTTGTTTTTCTTGATTTAGAGAATGGATCACACTTGTGAGTCTAGCAAGAGTGTCATTGCTTATGCTTTTAACCTGGTCACCTTTGCAGCTGCTCAAACTTGGATTAATTTCATTGATAGTCTCGAAGAAATCAAAAGACATCACTACTGACAATTGATGGATGGTGTTGATATGGTTGTTCACTCTTTGTAAGCGGATCAACTGCAACTCAAATAAAAGAATTGTTTAATCTTAGCTATTTCCCAATTTTTCTCGTGGGTTTCACAAAATCAATGTACAAGTACAGAGAAAAGAAATGTAATAAACCTTCTCATTTTGAAGCTCCTGCAAGTGTGACTTGAGTTCCGCCAACTTGTTTAATGTCCAGTCACGTTCATTAACTTGCAGAGAAGTAGAATCAATAGACAGCTCATTCCCTGCTATCTCTGCACATATCTGGGCAATCTGCAATTGCGTCTCTGAAAATTCCTTCATTCTTTCGTTTTTCTTCAACCTCAAGTCATCCAGAACAGGTTGTATAGCAGAGAGTTTCCCTTTGAGACTACCCTTCCCCTGCATAATAAAATGGTCAGCACTTCATCGATGTAAACTAAAATGCTATGAAGCAATATGTGCGATGATTTATTCTTGTGATTTTCAATCCCCGATCCTGTACTTTGATCGGTAAAGGTTGAAAAGGTTAATTGGATGATATATTCATGTAATTTTCAGTCCCCCGATCCTGAACTTCGATTATTAAAGGTTGAAAATGTTAGTGCGAGTACCCGCTCAATGATTGTGCGCTCCCCGAGGGCAGAAATGAGGTTGGCTATTTCAGCTTCAGACTCAGCTAGTGATTGATGCAGGTCTGCCTTGTACTTTCTGGTTTTATCAACCTTCCTGCAATAAATATCAAGACACTCCTGCTCCAGCTGCAGAAGCATTGTATCCCTCTCGCCATCGCACTCGCCAATCTCGTCCCAAATGATCTGTCGTGTAGTAATTCGATCACATGGAAAACTACAGCATAAGCAGGTGCAATCCAAAAAAGAGGGGAAACCAGAACAAGAGACAATATCCAAACCACACTGACAGAGCGATCAATTCCTTTCCAATCGCACTATCTAACCATTCTTTTCGATTCTCTACAGACAACTCGATCAGGAAGCCATTGCAGATCAGCCAAATGACTCGCGGAGAAACAAGACTCTCCATCTACCGAGCAGTAATTTTCTTTTCTTTTTTTTGTGCTTTTGCTAGTTCGCTGAGCATAAACTCTGGAATGTATCATATCATAGTGGAAAGCGAAAGAACAAATGCACTGTTAAAATCCTTTGGTGCGTTGACACAATTAGAACAACATCAACCTGAATTTTACAGAGCAAACCGTGGAGAGGCCAAAATGGAAAGCAATCCCGCTAAAACAACCTAGAGCGCGCTGAATCAAGTTAAAGAGAGATTGAAATATCCGACCGGTGAAAGAAAATGAAACAGAGACGAAGCCTAACGCAAGCAAGCAGTGGAGCAAGAAAAGCTGAGCGAGGGAGAGGGAGAGGGAGAGAGAGAGAGAGACTGACCTGCAGCTCGTGGAGGAGGGAGCTACAAGTGGTGTGGCTTTGAGATGGAGCCGGCTGCGCATTCGCCATGTTAGGTGAACCCCAGCGCTCGTTTTTCGGGAGATGAAATCGCCGGCGATTCGAGGAACCCTAGAAGCAGACGAAGAAGAAGAAGAAGAAGAAGAGGAAGAAGAAGAAGAGAAGAGAGATTCTCTGACGTCCGAACCGGAGAATCTGCGCGTTTATGCGTAGGAGAGAGCGTGAGAGACGGTGGGAATGAATCGGGAAATTTTGGGGGAGTCGTCGGTTACGGATTGAGATCGTTTTGGCGGGCAAAGTTATTTGGATTCTTTCTTTTGAATTGGGTACGATTAGAATAAAAGGTCGCGCTTTTGGGCCCCCGCGCGAGGCAGGAGAGGATGATCCTGAATTTTTATTATATATATATATTTTTTTTTGGGGGTCGAAAGGAATGATCCTGAATTTCACTAGCTATTCTTATCCAAAAAAAATTCGATAGCATTAAAACGTCCTCTTATCGATGGGTCATCTATTTATTTGAATTTATGCCGGTCGACTTCTTCTTTTACCTAATTTGATCCGACGGTAAAGGCCAAATCTTTTGAGTCCTACCTCACTTCAATGCGATTAGCTTGAATTCATACGAAATGAATAGGCATCACACGGCAGAAATGCAAAGTAAAAACTATTTGTTATCTCACCCGGGGAATTTAAGTTGTAATTACTGTGTTTTTCCCAAATGCGAGAAAGAAAACCGAGCCTATATGGCCTCTTTTAGTAGACCGGATAATACTATGGATCCGGTGTTTGGAGTAACACACAATCCAGATATATGTAAATATAATCTGAATAAATATAAAAATCCCACTTAGAATGTGGGATATACCCAACAAGATAAGAATTCGACAAAGAGAAAATGACGTGCAAACTTCCACCATACAAGACCAACGCGAGCCTTAGGGGACCCTACATCTGGGGTCACTTGAGGCTAGGCCTCGATCTCAATGTTGACCACGGCCTCTTGCAGTCGTCATGGCCAACACTGGAGGTTGCGATCACTAGGGATATGCATGGTTCGAGTTGGTCCAATCTCCGTATGGAACCGGGGACCAAACCGGTAATCCCATTCTCCAAATTTTTGGGATCGAGGATCGGTGGTTCTCCAATTTGATTCCAATGGGATCGGTAAACAAGCCAAAGATATGCTGAATCTGCTCATCATGAACGCAAATCAATGCAATTTTATATGCTACAACGAGCAAACTGATTAGAATTAAAGGTTCTTAATAATTTACAGACTTCTAGGGGAAAAATGAAGAATTTTTTTCACTACAACAAGCAAACTGATCACAAAACCCTCTCTACGCAATGGAGAAAACTCCTAGCACCATCCTTTGGTCTAAAAACAGTAGCCCTTTCCTCTGCGAAATATGGTTTATGTGTTGTGTTTTCTAAATTTCTATTTTCTAATACTCATTTTACTTGTTTTTTCTATATATATATATATGTCTGGTTCGAGCGGTCCGATCCTATTCCCTAGAATGGGGGACCAAATCACTTGACCATTGGTCCCATTTATAGGAATTGAGGATTGGACCAGTACTCTCAAGGACTGAATCACACTGTGCTCATCCCTGGCGATCGCAAGCTCACCTTGCATTTGTTAGTGTTGATGGTGACAAACCTTGGCCTTGTCGATGAAGGTTATTAAGAAAAGCGGGTCAAGGGAATCTGATGGCGGTGAATTGATGACAAGATTGTAAGGCCGGTGGATTTTGAAGTTGCAGGACATATGACAATGGTGTATCGAGAGAGGGAGAAGAATCGAGGTACCTTCTCCTGGAAATCCCTTTTTCGCTTTTTCCTCTCTCGCGTCTACATCTTGGACTCCTTGGAGACTACCGGAGGAAGTCACGAGCCCCCGATCTGGGTGATGTCGTCGGCGTTTGGCATGAAGGCGAGGGTGTCTCTGACAATGGTCGAGAGCGGCAAGTTTCTCCGTCGATAGAGCAATTCTCGCATTATCCTAGATCCACGTTATATTCGGACATTTACAGAACACGGTAAAATATATTACCAATCCCATTATTATCCCACCCCACTTTTATTTTACTCGACTGTATTCTATCCGACATAAAATTCCGATGACCAAACGCTATCTATGTGAATTTAAAGTATTACTTAAATTTCACAGAATAATTACGAAAGATTATACGTGAATATACGTGCTATTAAATGCGTAATTTCAAATATTTCGAAATTAAGAAAAAAGCCAAAATAGCAATAATATTTTGATTAAATAAATGAACCCGGGCCGGGACGCGTGCACCACAACTACTGTTGCAGCTGTCAACGTGCGTCAGCATTTGATCTTTTGATTTCTCGGGAAAGGAAAACCAACCATCTGGATTTGATTGATTGATTGATCGATCGATCGATATCGTCTTCGTACTTAGTTCATTTCCCGAAGGTCAACAATATCATTACAGTCCCTCCATTTTCTCGCCGATGTGATTGATCGAGAGTGGATATGGACTCGTGCGCATCGTGGTCGTCGTCGTCGGAGACTCTCCTAGGGTTTCTTCTCCGATCGAAGCTGAGCTCCCGGTCCTGCGGTTCCAGCGAGTACACTCAGGAGCTGATCAGGGAGTGCGCTGCGCGGGAGCTCAACGCCTTCCTGTGGATCTCTCTCGTCGCCATCACTGCTTATCTGGTCGGGAAAGTGGTCAAGCTGGCGAGGCTATGGATCGGAGGGAGCAGGATCCCCGGACCTCCCTCGCCTTCCTTCTACGGCCACTGCAAGCTGATTTCGAGGGAAAATCTCGTCGGTGAGTCTTTCCGTCTTCGAAGTGTAGCGTTCGAAGGAAGCTTGAGTGTCGAGGATGAGAGGACGTGGACTGGATGTCAGCTGTTACGTATTGGATTTGCAACGAGTCCTCATTAGTAGCGGGCCATCTCTGCTGTGTGGAGCTTGGTCCGGTTTCTGGTTTGGCTCTGGATAATTATGTTCCCGATGCTTTTCTTAGCTTGTGAAATCCCTGAGGAAATTGGTCAATGTTCACTGGTTGGCTTGAATGTTACCCTTGCTGGTGATTTTCGACTGGACTGAAGAAGAAAGTAGACAGAAAAGTACATAATATCCCCCATGTAGCCTCGATTATGCTTTCTGAGCCTATCAAGAGAGAAAGGAACAATTATCTGAATGCACTTGACCACACGACCCGTGTAATTTGTCATGTAGAAATCCATTGACAGTTGGTGGAGCAGTTCAATCACCGGAGGGCCTTATCATATCACTGGAGAGCCCTATCGCTGCGCTTTGTTTTCCTTCAGTTTCCTCCTGTAGTTTGTTGTTCTAGTGACAACTAATTGTCGTGCCTTGCATTTAGTTGTGTCTTCTCTTGAATGTCGGCACTGCCATTTAGTTAATTCTGTTAGTGATTAGTAATTTAAGAGCTCATCCCCTGTGTAATGTCTTTTTCTCATTCTGAATTCTCTTACTGATTCTATTGGCCTTTCTTAGATATTCTATCAACCCTCCATGAGAAATATGGAGCAGTTGTCAAGCTGTGGTTAAGCCCGACTCAGCTTTTGGTATCGATAAATGATGAAGGACTTGTCAAAGAAATGCTTTCAAAGGCTGAAGATAAATTGCCTATTGTTGGTAGGGCCTTTCAATTGGCCTTTGGACGATCAAGCCTCTTTATGCCCTGTTCTGACAAGGTGCAGACTTTGGTTCCTTGTCCTTAAGTGGTCCAAAGTGTCACTTTCTCTGGAGCAATAGCATCTCTAGCTGTTGCTTTACTATGATTAAATGAAATTGAAGTGGGGTATTACACCAGTATAATAACTGAATGTTTTTCCACTCTGTTGTCATGGTCCCACTGCCAATTTACTGCTACCGCCAGTACCTTGAAATGCCATACCAACGTCTTTCCTTTTTATTGAAGTAGATGACTTAGTTTCTGTCTGTTCGTATAAACTCTCTTGCGGACTAGGATTTGCATAATTATCTCATTGTTGAAGCTAAGATATACACATTCTATGTGATAGTATCAGTGGCCAAATTGGAGCTGACACCTCGAGGTCATGCATCAAATGTGTTCTTCTTCTTTTTATTTTATAAGGGATGAATCATCAAATTATCCGTATTTTGGTTCCTTACATATATTTTTCATTTGTTAGTTCTTACTTCATTTAATATTGCCAGCAGGGGCAAAAGAGAAGAGAGTTATTGGAAGCAGAATTGAATAATAGATTGCATGAGAAAGCAGGTGTTATCTCCACGAAGGTTGTGGACTCTATCATGGAAAAGATGCATCTACTAATGGCCAAAGGAAGTGTGGACTCTAAAGTATTATCTCAACATATGGCGTTTGCAGTTTTGGGTGCCACCGTGTTTGGGGAAGCATTCTTGGGTTGGTCCGAAGTTACTGTGTATGAGGAATTGCTCATGTCAATTTCCAGGGATGCATATTTTTGGGCTTCATATAATGTCACTCCTTTCTGGAGACGAGGATTTTGGAGGTACCAAGGCATGTGCACAAAGTTGAAATACTTGACTCAAAAGTTCGTTCAACTTTGCAAAAAGAATTATGAGAGAGGTTGCCACCTTGATGAGAAGCCTAAAATTAATCCAACAGTAGGAAGTTCTCTGGCATGTTCTCCTGCTATGATGCCTGATAATTTAGTGTTGAAGGAGCTAAATAGCCAATTTAATCCAAGTGAGGAACCATGTGCTAATATCATGGGTGTCATGTTTCATGGATGCCTGACTACGGCCAGCCTAATTGGTGATATCTTCCTAAGGCTTGCATCGAATCAAGAATTGCAAGATCAGGTCATTTTTCCCCTTTCTAATACTGTTATCGATTGTTTACGTGACCAAGCAAGCTAGATTTAAACTGTGTACTATTTGGTAGAAAGTGTGAATCCAATTAATGCGGAGGAGGAAGTTAGAAGATTGCGGAGTAGAGTTTTTCTTAACCATCCTGTTCTCAGTCTTAGGCCTTTGTGATTCTTAGAAATTCTTCCTCTTGGGTGCTGCTCTTTTGTTGGTGGTCTTGGCCCTTGGTTCTTGCCTCTATCCTTTGTCTTGTCAAGTCGCTATATGAGTTGATGTTCTATACATCAGTTCTAGATGGGTCGATATTAGAAGGTAAATGGTGATTGATCTGGTTGAAGATTGACTATTACTTAGCCTAGGTTTTCCATGAGCCATTATCATATCAAGGAATTTACTTTTGAAAATGATGCTCCTAATGGATAACTTCTGGTCAAGATTTGGTAATCATGTTTGGCTTGCTTTGAGACTGGTGTTGATCTCTATGAAGAACTTGAGTCACATTATATGACTGTACTTTTAATGTGTTTTAAAGATCTACTCGGAGATTGTCACAGCAAGAAAATTGTCACAGAAAGAGGATTATCGACACCTTGATGAGATGGTGTTATTATTTGCCACTATTTATGAATCTGCTCGTCTTCTCCTGGCATGGCCTTTGCTGCAGAGGTGCTCTCTTAATGCAGGTATGTTGCTGAATTGCATCAGATGGTGCAGTTGACTGTGAATTTGTGCAATAAAGTGCATCTTCAATTGCATTGACATTGAAAAGGAGAAAATGACAATTTCTAGATATGTGGTGTGATGTGGATTCTTTAATTTTTGTATTTACTGTCAAACTGGAAAGATATTATGCATATTGATGAAGGGCCTATGTCAAATTGTCAGCAAAAATAAGTTGAATGCCTCTCTTTTCTCCAATTACATCATATCATCATTTCAGTACGTTGCATTCTTATGGTACTGATGAGGTATGATTCATGGGAAGTGTTAAGTTTTTAGTTTCTTGAAATCTCGAGGTATCTTCCCCTTTGACCACGTTTTATGTCATGGTGCTCCTTCATTCCATGGAGACAAGTTTCATTGTGCTGCTGAGATGGTCAGTGTAAGTGGCCGGTCAACATCATTCATTACTTTGATATATAAGTGGAAGGACTTACATTTTCTTAGTAGAAGTATACCAATTTCGTGTTTGTAACAGCAAATTTTTTTCCAGCCGAGTAACACCTATCTTCAATGCCAAAGAGGGTTTCACATAATGCCCATCATTTACGGTTTTTTTTTTTTTTAGTGGGAACACCTTGAACTGTTCTCTAACTTAGGTCTTTTCCAACTTTCTAGACTTGCACCTCAAATCAGGTATTACTATACCTGCTGGAGCAGTACTAGTTGTGCCTGTGCAGTTGGTGCAAATGGAAGGTTTAAGCTGGAAAAATGACAGCAGTGAGTTCAATCCATATCGTTTCTTATCGAGGGCTGAAAAGGGTTCTCTTTCAGCACAACTTACAGGTGCCACTTATTTTATTTTCAGTTTGCAATCTCCTTTTTGGGTTTCAACTTCCTGGTTTACCTTGCCTTCAGCCTGTCAGTCAAATATGGATCGTAGTAGTTGTTGCTGATAAACTTTTCGAAGAGTCATTTATCCATTCTGATGCGATTAGGACGTCTTTTGTCAGCAGTGCAACTTTCCACATTGTAATCGTTCAATGTGTTTCCTTGAGAAGATTACATTGATATTGCTTGTTTCTGGCTGTGAATTGGAGTTAGATGGAAACTATGGCCTGATTTTTTAAATTCATCACTAGCTTGAGCTTGAACACACTACATTTTACATAGCAAGCTGCAATTTTAATAATTACTCTGAGATTTTGCAGTTACCACATGGCAAACTTTTTATGAGTCTTCTGGTTATGCGTGTTATCTGCTGGCAATTATTTTCAACAGGGGCTGCTGAAGAAGGCGGTTCTAAGAAGAGTTATGTTTTGGATAATCCAAGAAACCGTGCAGCATATCTTCCTTTTGGTTATGGCACACGTGCTTGTGTTGGTCAAAAGTTTGTGATCCATGGACTGGCAACATTATTTGCGTTAATGTTGGAGCACTATGAGGTTTGCTAATTCTATTTTATCTACCTTACTGCTTGTGATTGGTCTCAACAACTTTTCCCTGACTAATCAAATTCTGGTCACTATGAGGTTTGCTAATTCTATTTTATCTACCTTACTGCTTGTGATTGGTCCCAACAACTTTTCCCTGACTAATCAAATTCTGGCTAGGGTAAGAAACTGTACATTACACGAGAAACGTGAAGATAGGGATAACGTAACTGATGCAAAGAGGTTCAAAAGATTACAAAAGTGGGAAGGAGTTTGGGAGATTATCTGGTGATCGATTTCCTATATCTTGAATATTGGAATCATTACAATAGTTAACCATGGACAGTGGTCCTTTACATGTACTCAAACAACTTGTATCCTGCCATTGCTCTTGCGATAGGCCTTAGATATGAGAATTTAAGAAAAAAAGGCTGTACATGCTGGTGAGCACTTTTCTGTTATAATATTAGCCTCAACTGAAATCTAAAACCCAAGCAAGACCGGTGTTTCAAAAAATAAAAAGACGTAGGGCTGAAATGGCTGGATATATAATTTCCTGGTTCCAGATTTAATTGGACAGTTTTGAAGCTTCTAGCCCCCTACTACCTGACTGAGGCTTCTTTCGTTACTGTTGGCTATATGGTTCTGTTTGTAATTCTGAAGCCACTAGCATTTCTAGCACTGATGTACCCCATCATCTGCAAAGGTTTAGAGATGCGATGAGAAGCCATTATACTTTCTACTGTAATTTTCTGCTAGTTCTATGATGGAGGACGAAATCATGATATCTAGTTGGGATGAACCTTTTTTTGGCAGATAAGGTTGAAGCAAGGATCCGAGGGTGATCTCAAGCCACCACTTACCAAGGGTGCTCTTGAACGGCTTCCCAGCCTGGAAATGGTTTTTGTGAAAAGGAACGCCTGAAGGAAAAGGCGACAACACATGATTCGTCTTCAGATGAAATAGTCCATCCCTTAGAGGAGATAAGTTTTCGAGTTTAAATCCGTTTCTTTTCCTTCTTCTTTTTTTTCTCAAAATCGATGGGGGGATGCTTTGCTTGTTGATCTGACAACTGGGGAAATATATACGTGAGCGAGTTTCAAAGCTCATGTTTTTTTTTCACTCCCCATTTTTGAGTAGCCGAAGGTGCCGCCTCGCATTGTTGGACATAAAAACTGGTTTTTGGAGCACTTGGAGCTATTGTCGCAGCAAAGCCTCTTCTTGTTTCCTACCCCCATTTTCTTGAATGTCTGTATTTGTTTCTTTTTTGTCCCTCCGCGTCCAGTGTTTTTCACTCTCCCTTGGGGAGAGATGATGTTGTACTTTTTTACTCCTCTCTTTGTTGGGCAAATAAACGATACATTCGCGCTACTCTTTGTGCAATGTTTACTGTTGACAACTTGGTGCTTTGTTTCCACAATAAGAAATGGATGGAATCTCTCTTTCTCTCCACCGAGTCTTTGACTTTCACTGCTCTTCCATAGTCCATCCCCATACATATATATGTACATATGATCTCTCCTTTAGAGGTCAACTTCAACATTTTAGTCCTATGCTGATTGGTCGTCGCCTTCCCTCTGTCCTCACAGGGATCTTCCTGACCATTGGATAAAAATGAACTTCATAAATCTGCCCCCTCGTTGATCGTAAAATCGTTAAATTTTTATGTGGCGTTATTTATATAAATGTCAGGTAGAAAATGCGAGGAGCTACAGTCGTTCCGATACGAGAATTTCCCTACTCTTCTGTTAAATGCTTGCGGACAAAATCGCGACGAGGAAAATGTAGAATTAAGTCCAATTTTAAAAACAAAAAAAAGGATTATACAAAAGTCCAAAATAGGGGGTCCATGGGCCCAACAAAGCTTACAGACTAAGCAAAATGGGAACCTTTGGAAACGAAGAGCCCAGTCGACACGTGTCCTACACGTATCCTATTCCCGGCACACTCGCCATATATCCCTCTCTGTCTCTCTCTCTTCCTAACTTCTCATCGAATACAGAAGATCAGCAGACGATCATGACATCGCCATGAAATTGAATCTCATCGCCTTCTTCTTCTCATCTCTCCTCGTCGTCTCGGCCTCCGCAGCGCTCGGAGAAACAGGTTTCTGCGCTGGTCGAGAAGCAGGAACGGAAGGGGACGCCGATTCTCATCCGATGGCCGCTCTCGGTGGGGTCCACGAGTCTCGAGGGGCCGAGAACAGTGTCGAGGTCGAAAGCCTAGGCCGTTTCGCCGTCGACGAGCACAACAACAAGGAGGTGGGGTTTACACAGCCTCTGTCCTGGATTTTTGTGCCAGTCTTTTGCTGCATTTCGATTGTCGCCGCTCTGGTTTTTAGGATGGATATACATCGATCACCGCCGCGGTTCCCGCCATTCCTGATTGTGTTTGCGGTTTCGTGAGTTTCATAGGTCGATTGTTCGATTTAGTTTGCTTGTGGGTCTGGTGTCGATTCACCATCAGGCGGATGTGAGTTGTTGTAAATCTTTAACATTTATGCCGGTCAATTGATCCGGATGAGGTGGCTGGGCCTTGTGAGTTTTCACAGTATCGAAATGATGCCTCCGAATAAGGTTGGAGCTGCTGCTTAGATGGTTTAAGTATGACCTGAAGAGAAGAGAAGAGAGGTTTGAGTGTATTCTTCTTTCTTGCATAATTCTGGTATAGGAAGTAGCCTGTCTTTTGATGATTTGTCTGTGGGGTTCTTGTAAGATTTCGGTTCGATCACAGAGCTGGTGCCAAACTCATTTTAAAACGCATCTTAGATAAAGGCCCCTCTATCAAGTCAAACATGTGCAAGAATGCCTCTACCGTGTGGCATGGACTGACTATGTATGCTTTCTTGAAGAATGGACTCCTCGAGTTTGCGAGGGTGGTGAAGGCACATGAACAGGTGGTTGCTGGTACCTTGCACCATCTTACGATCGAGGCAGTGGATGCAGGTAAAAAGAAGCTCTACGAAGCAAAGATCTGGGTGAAGCCGTGGATGAACTTCAAAGAATTGCAGGAATTTAAGCATGCTGGTGATGTCCCGTCCTTCACACCCTCAGACCTTGGTGCTAGGAGAGGTGAATGATATTCTCGTGTCGGCAAATTTTTTTCTTGATCTCAGTTCATAGTTGTGCGCTGTGTGGTTGATGGATGTGAAAAGCTATCACGTTATGATTGAAAGGTGGGCATGGTCCTGGTTGGCAAGAAGTGCCTGTTCATGATCCTGAAGTCCAGGATGCAGCGAATCATGCCGTGAAGACTATTCAGCAAAGGTCCAATTCCTTGTTCCCGTATGAACTTCATGAGATTGTTCATGCAAAAGCTGAGGTAAGTAAATGCTCGAATTTCACTTTGTCCTAATATTATAGTTCGTTGACAGAAGATTGAGCTAACATTCTTCTACCATCTAAGAAGTCATTGGTGTCAACTTAATGTATCGTGCTGTGAAGTTTTCGGCATACAATCTGATGTGTGGTTGTCTTTGCTTGTTTTTGTTGTCTCCATTTGCTGACTTCCATTGTCTTAACTCTTTAATTCTTTGCGATTCCTTCCCTAGTTGAAGCTATATACCTTGATGTCAATTTGTGGTTATAACCCGTTGGCAAGAGAAAAAATTTATCCAAGTCCTCGTGACTAACAAAATTGATTGAATATCAAACAGTTGCTGCCAATCTATCACGTGCCTCCCTCCATGCCAATCTATTAATTTTTGAGATGTCTAATAGTCCTTTTAATCAAAGCTCTGTGGTTTTCATGGCCATGTGTTGTATGCATCATAAATGCTGGGAGGAGGAGAACTGATGGGAACCTTGAGTGAACTGTAATTGTAATATGCAGGTAGCTGAGAACTTGGCCAAATTCGACATGCTTCTCAAGGTCAAGAGAGGCGACAAAGAAGAGAAGTTTAAAGTTGAAGTGCACAAGAACCATGAGGGAATCCTACAGCTGAATCAGATGGTGCCTGAGCAATCCTGAAATGTGATGATGTATGTCACTTTGGTTTCCGAATATGAACCCCACTCTGCATAAACTTCCTAGTGTGTCTTTGTATGTTCTGAGTTTTCTTGTGAACCGAAGAAAAACTGACGTGTAGTCTCTTGTGACTGGTGAACGTTAGTTCATTTTCTTAATCGCTACAGGCTCTTTGTTTTCAATTGAGTGTTTGGTATGGAGCTGTTTTCTCGATAAATGACTTAAATTGGACTTTGTCTCAATAAGGACCTAAAGTGGCGAAGTTAATCTCAAATAAGACTTAGAATTTGCCGGTTGGTTTGTTTCGTTAGCTTAGGGCCTAAATGACAATTTTTGGAACAGAATTTTTATTTTAGAAATAAGTTTGAAATAGAAATCCGTTTGGTAACACAATTTTATTTTTTTATTTTTGGAATAAATTTCTGTTTCAGAAATAGGCTTAGAATATTTCTAGAATAAATTTATGTTCAGAAATAGGCTTAGTACAGAAATTAGAAGTTAAAATTTTATACTTATCTATTTTTGAACAAAATTAAAAGTTAAAAACTCTTCTCTCTCACCTCTTTCTCTTCACGATTCACTTTCTCTTTTTTTCCGGCTCCTTGTCTCTTCTCTCCCCTCCATTGCCTTAACTCGACCTGTCCGCCGTCCACCACCTATTCGCCACCACCATCAGCTCGCCGATGTTGTCGCCTCAACCGTCACCTCCTGCTCGATCGTCACCCGCCAGTGTTGTCAGGGAAGTAGAAATTTTATATTGTTATCCAACAAATTTCTATTCTGGAAATAAAAATTTTGAATCGTTATTAAATGTGTTTCTGTGCTCAAAATTTGATTTATGGAATAGAAATTTTGTCATTCGAGCCCTTAATCAGATAAAAAATGAATAAAATTCTTAAAATCAAAAGCCCCAAATCGAACTATGATTAGGGTTTGTCGAGGATCACGTTTCCAACTTTAGGTCCAGTATCAATTCTATCCTAAACTTTTTTTTGTCTCATGAAAAATCCCTAACTTTAGATCTTGTCCTAACTCTATCGCCCAATCCCAATTTTACCATAAAACTTTTTCAGCCATCGACTTTTACTTAAGTCACAAATTTGCCCTCGTTAATGCTCCCTCCAAAATTTCTCGTCAACAATCGAGAGATGGAAAGCTTCCAAGCATGAGCTGTGCGAGCATCCCGAGCGCGAACTCTTCAATCACGAGAGATGGAACACTCCCGAACACAAGAGATTGAAGACTAAGAACAAAATCGATGGTCCCCGACGATGGAAGAAAGTCTCTCTTAAGAGTAAGAGCAATTAAAGAAAACCAACCTTAATTGCTCAAATTTTTTACCCAAATTTCCATATGTAAAAAGACGATGTTTGGGCTAATACGAAAATTCATCTCCAAAAGACATTTTCTTAGATATGAAACTTAGGGAAAAACTAAAGTAATGATATGGAAATGTCACGTAATATCACTAAGGGCGATTTTGGATGAAAGATTAATGATGACAGATTTGAGACTTAAATAAAAGTTAATAAATTTTTATGAAACAAAAAAAAAAGTTTATCATAGAATTGGAACTGGACTTAAAGTTGAGAATTTTTTATAAGACAAAAAGAAGTTTAGAATAGAATTAAAATTGGCCGTGAGGTTGAGAATTTTTTAAGGTGTGAAGCCTTTGGAAAACTGACCTTGGTTGGATCATAGAGTCAAGAACGATGAAGAAGTAGTAGAGGCCATCAAGCAATGCAACTCGACTGGGGTCTAGAGGAGCATTGGGTGCTTGACCCTGTGGACGGAACTGTTCCCATCAAAGCATGTCCCCAGCAACTGATGAATGATGATTCGTGGGAGATAGGATGGGTAATGTATGCAAGGAGGGGCAGGGGTAAGGCATGGATGCAGCCACTCCTCTGTTGAACTACGCGCAGGATCGAGACAGAAAATTGATAGAGAATCGAAGAGCCCTGTTAATGTTCGGCATTCAATTTGGGGTTTTTGAATTCTAGGATTTTATCATTTTTTCTTCACAATTGCGAGCTTTGGATAAAATCGCTCATGCTCTACTTGCCGGAACAAGACATCGGTCATGTGAGTCCGGACACTTATTTGAAACTAATTTGACCATTTTAAGCCATTATTTGAGATAAAATGCATTGTGGACCCTATCTTGAGAAAACGGCTCCATTGAAATCCTTAGACGGGAAAATTTGGAGCAAAGATTATCGATTTAAGTTCATTTGTGTAAGCATCCAAATAGACTGACCTTGTAACTTAATATTATTGCAAATATTTCGCTTATCTCGATGTCATGCTAGATTATTTCTTGAATATGAACCAAATTTTAATCTCCATTCTCACTTGGAAATGGTGAGGTAAAGAGTTCGATTCTCCACTTTCTCAAGGGGCATGGGGATGGGGACGTGTAAGAGAGGGAGTAGAGTTTCACAACTTACGCATATAATACATAGCACACATAATGACTTGTATAATAAAATTATGATAGGATATAATCAAATAAAAAAAGTCAATTTGGATTCAATCTCGTGATCCAAATTTGGACTCTCTCTCTCTCCTTCCTCCCCTTTATTCCTAGTTCATTCTAGAAAATGATCCTTGCTTTGCGGGGTTAAGCCACCTTGTATTTCGTGCAAAATTTGTTCCCAAGCCCAACGTAATGTAAAGCCCATTTGAATATTATGAGTGGCCCGGGCTTGAGTCATAGGGCTATGCACTTATTTCTATTTGTTTTGTATTGATATTTTACTTTGAGCAATTTTGTTGCTCATTTTATTTTGTTGTAATTGTTGTTTGTCATGATTTTTTAAAAAAATGAAAAAATAAATAAAGAAGCTAGTTCTCGATTAGATTCTAAAATTGAACTGGACAAACATGGTAGGTTCCAAAGTGAGTTTCAAGGCAAATATGATACGTTCCAGGTTCCAAATACTAGGAACCGTAACTAACAAGGTTGGTTCCAGGTTTCAGGACTGGAACCTACCTACTCTAGAACCAATCACTCCTATCGAGCCAAGAATGGGCTTAAGGCTTCTCTATGTAAACCTCCCATTTGTTCTTCGCCTCTCAACGACCAATTTAGTCTTAAACCTTATCTTAAACCTTTTGACAATTTGTCAATATAATCCTACCAGCTAATTTTGAAAAAATTATCCACATTAGTGTCGGCCATACCACGTAGGAAGGTAGGCGTTAACATTAACGATTTTCGACCAAAATTGGTCGAAATGATTAAATTGGCAAATTATCAAAAGGTTTACAATTAAATTAGCAAAACTGAAGGTTTAGAACCGAATTTGCCATCATACAATAGGTTTATGATTTTTTGGATAATTATTCCAGATAGAAAGTGACAGCCTGAACATAACCTATCAAATTTGTTTCCTTAACCAATCGATTATTTTCAAACGCTAGGGTCAGTGTCTTCCCTATGGTTCAAACATGGACTTTCCAAGACCTCTAAACGAGTAAGTAAAATCTGTTTATGTCCTAAACATCGCCAAAGCTGTGCT
This sequence comes from Metrosideros polymorpha var. glaberrima, assembly GCA_001662345.2. Taxonomy (NCBI): domain Eukaryota; kingdom Viridiplantae; phylum Streptophyta; class Magnoliopsida; order Myrtales; family Myrtaceae; genus Metrosideros; species Metrosideros polymorpha. The sequence goes on from BCNH02000010.1 coordinate 566,337, forward strand.
TACCAAATCGATCACGACAGAGAATCACGCATATGTTAAGTGAGATCTCATCTGTTATGGTTTCCTAATACAAGATTACATTCCCTAATTGCAAAAATCATTTGAGTGGTCCATATCGAGTTGCGTGGCATCTCATGCGGTATGTACCCATTAGAGCAACTAGGTTAATGACTTGTTCATCTGCAGCAACCTAAATTTCCAACCTTCTCCGCAAAAAAAAAAAAACATTACCCAAAACACCGATTGCCACCTGACGTCATCCTGTCGTATATCTTAGTCATCTTTGACTATTTTGACTCATGCCCAGTCGTGCTTTGACCGGACAAAAGGAGCAACCTCACCGTCCCGGTAAGTACCATGTAGCATGTACTTAATCTAAATAAGTTATGAGGATCCCTCACATAGCAATCTCATTGTCCTTTATAAGTAGTGAGATTTAGATAGTTACTTAATCTAAACAAACCCTAACATGCCAAGAATATAAGAAACATCGTATCCGGTACACTTTCTACTGCACTAACTTTCCATTATATTCAAAGCGACGCTGGCAGAAAGGATGTATATAACATAGCGTAATGTCGAATATTTCTCTTACCAAAAAAGAACATCTTAGAGCTGTTCAAATTTCGTAATTTATTTACGATAAGGATCTATATTCTCGATAATTTGCTTGGATATAGTATCGAATGAAGATGCTGTCGGGCTTAAATGACATCGAATTGAGTGCAAAGTAGGAAAAAGAAGTGGCAATCCAAATTAAAAAGAGAAATGCGTTTCATTTATGGGAAATGTTCTTGCGTTTGACATCCAATAGCCACGAGATCACAACCTCTTGTAGAATGTTTTGCCATGAGAAGATGTGTTCAAACTCCAAGATCTGTGGACACACCACCTTCCTGGCAAGTCACTATCGTAGGTGTTGTTTACAGGAGCACTGCCGTCATCATCTTTCGCCATATAATGACTCTACATTTGGGATTTCTTTCCATGCATGAATAATTTGCGTTGACCCGACCACTTATAAATACAAGCACATTTTCATCACAGTTTTCATCATCATCCGGAAAAACCCTCAACCAAACAAGAAAAAAAGAGAGGAAAAGAAATGGAGAAGGCCATGGGAAAAGCACCGGTGACCATAGTAGCCCCTTGCCCTTCGTCTGATTCCTCAAGCAATGTCTCAGCAACCCCAGGCCATGGTCACACTGCATGCAAACTGCCTGTCCTCGCTCATCATGCTGCCGACGACAAAATGAAAATGGACGAGGAAGTTGGTGAGACTTCTGGTGCTGCCGAGGTCCCTCTCTTGCTCGAGCTGACCCTCAAGACGGCCGGCTCGGGCGACAACAAACCCTCGAGCTCCAACAAAGTGGGGGTCATCAAGGAGTCCTCTTCATTGGATGATGGGGCGCGTGACGAACTACCCTCTGCTGGTAGGGTTTTCACGTGCACCTATTGCAAGAAAAGCTTTGTGTCGTCGCAGGCGCTCGGGGGCCACCAGAACGCACACAGGCACGAGCGTTTGATCACGAAAAGGCAGCAAGAAATAGCTGCCATGAACGGGTACGGGCCGCCTTCGACTCTGACCTATGGCTACGGTGGTTTCAATGTGCCCTACTCAGATCCCCGTCGATTCCCTGCTGTCGGAGGGCTCAACCGAGTGGCCCTGCCTGGCGGGGGCATGGATCAGGCCATGGTCCAGAGGCTCCAACCATCATGGAGCCAGCCGGGATTGTGCGTCATGCAAAACGGGCCGTGGCCTGGGCATCCACACATGATGGCCTCACCCCCACGAAGGATGGAGGGCATGCCTTATGCTCCTAATCACTCTGTTAATAAGTTCAATAATGCAGGATTTTTGGGTCAATTTAGGGCTCCTCCTCCTTTAGCATTTAATCATCCTCAACAAGGTGGTGGTGCAATGATGCCCAGGTTTCAAGGTCCTTCAAGCATTCTCGGCCCGAATGCGGGAATGAGTATGGTCGCTAATGGGTGGGGCAGCGGCGGTGGCAGCAGCAGCGATCCTCATGTCCTACTGGGGAAGAGGGATGATCAGCCAAAGACAGACCATGGAGAACCAGATTTGACTCTCAAGATATAAATTCCTTAGCAAGTTATTTCATTTTATTTGTACATATTGAAAACTCATCTCTGATTTAATTTAAAATCGTTGTAGGGTCATTTGTTGTTTTCTTATACATGGCGATTATTGTGAAATGAATCATCATGCATAAGTTTAATGTGTTCATGAATGGAATAAATTATTGTTTTGCTGATTTAATTGGGTCTTAATCTTTTTCTTTCGAATAATTGAAGTTGATTTATTATCGGGCTCTTGTAAACTTCAATACTCTGATGTTACAGTGCGTTGGTGATGTATCGGTTCTTAATTCTAATTGACTCTCTTAAATATCGATTCTTCAATAGTCGACTCTAGATGATCGATCTTCAATAGTCGACTCCAGTTCAATTTGCTCTTTTCCATAACCACAACAATCCATAAATTGCTAGGGTTGCGGCTTTTCGTTATTGCAGGATTCATTGATGTCACATAATAGGAATCACTTCAAAAATTACAAGCGGATCAAGCACGCTAGATTAGTTTCTACGAAAATCTCATGTCATTGCCTAATCAATCAAAAGAACTTACTTTACATGGAGGCAACAAACTTAGAAGTGACGACGAAATTAAATTATTGACCATAACAAGAGGAGTGAGTAGTTCAAACTCAGAGATAAAGTTCATGTATCTGTATCTGTGAACAAAGGAATGAGGACTGCAGAAGAGCAAATATGGTTAGTCCATATTTCAGGTAAATTCCTGTAGTCTACTCATATTTAGATAGACATATCCAATCCATCTCATCATACTCTATTTACTTGGTAAATCCAACGGAATTTTGGCTAGAGTTATGAAAGTCGCTTTTTATGGGAAAACTTACCCAAATGGGAAAATTGTCAAAAAAGTCATAAACCTATTACACTTTTGCCGATTTAGTCTTAAACATTTCAATTTTGCCGATTCAATCCTAAACCTTTTTATGATTTGCCGAAGCAGTCCTAATTAGGACTAAAAGGTTTAGGACTGAATCGGCAAATCATAAAAATGTTTAGAACTGAATTAGCAAAATTAAAAAGTTTAGGATTGAATTGGCAAAAGTACAATAAGTTTAGGACTTTTTTGACAAATTTTCCCTTACTCAAATATACCGGATTTCGACTGAACAAGAGGCCTTCGATTTCTTGCTTACTCAGATGGGCAAAAAACGAAAAAGATCATCTTTCTGTTTTGTAAAAAATCGATTTTGCTTCCAAAAAAGCAGTCATTTATTAGAGAATTTGACCTGCCTTGAGAAGGAGGAACATACCAAAATAGAGTTGATCTTCAAGAAATAGCCCAAAGGCATTCCAACTTCCAACTCTGGAATGCAGCTTGGGCTCTGCTGTTATTAGTAGTTGTCATCTACTGTATTAAAGTTTATCTTCTTTTGTAGTTAATGTTACTCTGAGAATATTTCAAGTCAAATATGGTGCAGATCGGGGGTGTGCTGCTCAACTCGCGCCACATAAATTTTGAACTTAAACACAGAGAGAGAGAGAGAGAGAGAGAATGTTGCGACTTTGCCTTAAAATGTACCATAATCCATGCAGGTGCAAATTCCGGGTGCATGAATAAATGGATTATGATATGAATATGAACGTACATTTCAATGCAATCTCCATAAATATAAATTCAAGAAATCACGTAGAAAGTAAAAGTTCGGACGGAAATGAATAACAAAATAAACAGGAGAGAGCTGCACAAAGCACATGATTTTATGCGAGCACCGGGAGTTCCTAATCCTAGCGTTCATGTTTGCTTCGCGTCGATAAGTGTAGCGCAGCAAGATTCTAAGTAAGTTTTCGAGCTATTAGTCTTGACTTTATCGCGGTAGATTTCTCTACTTGATTAGAAAAGAAGGGGTAGGCGAAGCCCGAGGGCTGCATAGGAGTATCGAATGTTGTTGTGTTGCGTTATGTTCTGAGAGATATCGAGGCTGGTTTAGTGCCCAGTAACTTCAGCTGCAACTTTTGCATGTCTTTGTGGCTGTCTGAACAGTTCATATCTGATGGAGGATGGATGTTTTATGTGATAATTTGAGGTCTCAGATTCCAATTGCACCTGCTTTGTTATTTCCGATATTAATCGGGTGCTCCGTAAATCTTGTTAGGTGTTCAGGTTTCGCAAATCTTTCAGTTCATGCAGGGTGTTACCAGCAAATGCATTCCATTTCCAGTGTAAGGATCGACCCCATGATGCATGACTTGCAGCTTGAACGACAGCTTATTATGACAGAAAGAAGTATCGGAATTGCTGTGTTCGGTCCCAGCTTTAGATCTTCTTGTTACACAAGCACAAAGGATTCTTCTGTCTTTCTTTCTTTCTCTGTCTTTTTCCAGGTGAAGAAGTATCGACTATGCTTTTGAATCAGCCAGGAAGTCCCCTTTGAATTTTCCGCCACTATAAGAATATATCATTCCAGATTTTTATTTTTATTTTTATGATTCAAAGTTTGGTAGGTCCAATGTTTATTCCAATAACTATGTGATTAGAAATTGACTTCTCTTCTTCTTCTTTTTCCTTTTGTAGGGGTGTTAAATTTGACTTTTATTTAACGTGAATACCTATAATCTTTTCAAATATACGAATATTGTGCATTTATGGTCATTATAGAAATTCTTTTCTATTTCGAAATTTAGATCGAAAGGCTTTAAGAAAAAAAGCTTTTGCAAGACAGACAAAGATACCCTGAATTAAATCCTACCCTTATGTAATATGACAAGATTGGACAGAAGAATTTCTACTATAATTGGTATTCTCGATAATTATTTCATATTGAGTTATGGCAACTATTTAAAGAAAAGTAAATAATAACTAGATCTCAAGCCCGCTCTCTGCACGTGCGCACTTATTTTCTTATGCTTGATAAGATTAAGAAAATTTGACGAACAATCGTCTGAGTGATCGTTTTATTTTAATCGAAGGAGGATGTAATGAAACTTGCTAATTTCTAGGAGTGAAGAGAGAAGTGGGTTACATGATGAAAAATTGCTATTTTTTAAGAGTAAAGTGAAGTAGGTCATAAATGAAAAGTAGAACAATTATTTTTTTTATAATCTTGAGCTGGAACAATTATTACTGGCTTAATTTTAATATTTTAAGAATCCCAATGGTATTTTAGATTAGACACCAAGTTTGAAAGTTGTCGCTACTTTCAAGTGATCATTATGAAAGTATCTTTGACATTTAGATTAATTTCTATATTTTCTTAATTAAAGTAGAATCCGTGGATTAATGACTTAATTAAAGCGTGCGCTAGGGGTGTGCAACCGAACCGAGTTCACCTGATTCCCGAATCGACCCACCAGGAAAACTGGTTCGAGAACTGATTCCAAATTTTGGGAACCAATTTGAACTAGTCTGGAAATTGGTTTCGGGTGAAGGTCCACCCGGACTGGTTTATAGAACCAGTTTTGTTATAATAAAAAAATAAAAAAAAACCCTATAGTACATCGTACATCAGTTCAACCCTCAGCCCTCATTCAAACCTCTCTCTCTCTCTCTCTTTCTCTCTCTCTCTTCGAGTTCGCGATTAAGCGGCTCTGGCTCTCCTTGGAATTGTGCATTCCTTCGCTTCACTCTCACTAGAGTCTCCTTGCCGCCTCCGCCGCAATGCTGCCTCACCAATCACTACAATTGCCGGAGTCTCCTCATCACTTAGTCCGTCTGATGCTTGACGAGCAAAAAAAAAAAAAACAGCGCTCGCTTTCTCCTTTCAAACTCCGCGGCACAGATCTGAGAAGTTTGGTGAAAATCCCTCCGTTTCTCCCTCGCTGCAGCGACCATCTCCGACACCGCTCAGGTCAGGTGAGGACAAATTGCAGAACTGGTGGTGTGTTTACAAGTGTCGTTGATGCCCTGTGTTGCTTCGGTAAAATGATAAAGACAAACCCTTTGCCTTCCTCCATAGATTTTAGTCTACTGTTGGGTGCTATAGCGAGGATGAAGCAGTACTTGACTGCGATCTGATTCTGGTTGATTAAGTAGCCTTTGAAGGTTGTCCTCATGTTGTATTGGTTTATTGTGGCACATGCTCAGAAGACTTGATTGCAGCTTTCATTTCCTCCATATATTTTCATTTTCTGATTCATTTGTGATATTATTGGGATAGATTGTGGAAAATATATTGGTTGTAATAGCTTGACTTATTGTAATTAATAGTTCTCTGAACTGATGCGGTTGCTCTAGAGGAAATGACAGTTTTGTTCATGTTCACAAACAATTGTTCAGTCAACAGTCTTTTGCAACCATAGTGCATATTATTTAATGTGTAAAGCAGATCTTTTTTGCAACTTTTACAATGTTTTGAGGACCTGATGATTCCCTGAAATCAGCCAATTCTACATCGTGCCGTTACAGGATCAAGGAAAAATTGTGTAAACATGGTCAACCCTATTTACCTTGTTCCTAGACTAGAAAAACAGGGTTGGTTCTAAAATAGGGTCTAGGGAAAACGGGGTTAGGTCCTGGTCCCAAAAATGGGAATCGGTTATAATAGGGTTGAGAATAAGTTTCATGTCTAGGATCAGCCCACCCGGCCATGCTCACCTAGCGTACGCTGCACAAGTCAAGGAGCATTTGGGCTCTGTTTATTTCGCAAAAAACATTTTCCTCATTTTCCAGTGTTTGGATTGCTTAGGAAAATGAGGAAAATAAAAAATGCTTTCCTAATCAACAAAAAAACTATACTTAAACTCAGGAATATGATTTATGATTTAGGAAATCATTTTCCAAAATATGACTAAATATCGGTGTTTAAACTAGTTACTTTGCACTTGGACATAAGAACCCTAAGACTCATCCTTGAGTCCCTCGCGTCCAAGATCGGGTCCCTAGCGCCCCTGTCCAAGTCCATCGAGGCTGGGCCCTTGACCCCGGTACTCGTGCCCAAGTCCGTGCATGAGATCAGGTCTTCGATACTCGGACCCAGCTCTCGCTCTGGTGTCCATTGAGGCTAGGTCCGGGTGAATAAAGGCTGGGCCTAGGTTCATCGAGGTCGAGCCTAAGACCTTGGCGTTCGTGCCTAAGCCCATGGAGGCCAAGTCCAGGATCCCGATGTTTGTTCTTGAGTCCCTAGTGCCTAGACTTAAGACTTCAGTGCCCGTGCCCGGATCCCTCGTGCTCAAGTCTCAATGGACTCAAGGCACAAGCACTAAGGTCTCAAGCTCAGCCTCTATGGACCCAAGCTCGGGGTGCCAAGGGCTTGGAAATAGGCATTGAGGTCCCGACCCAACTTGGATGGACTAAAGCATGGGCACCAGGGTCCTAAGCCTCGGCCTCAATGGACCTGAGTTGGGGGGTGGGAGATCCAAGCATGAAAGCTGGGGTCTCGAGCCCGGGCATCAAGGACCTAAGCACAGGCATCGGGATCTTAGTTCTCACCTCGATGGACCAAGGTCAAGTATCAAGGACCTAAGCCTAAATATTGTAAGTGTATTTCGGAGAATCAAATTAGTTTTTTATTTCCAAACAATGGAAAATGCTTTTAAGTTATTTTTCAAATTTTAGTTAAATATAAAAAAATATTGTTATTTAAAAAAAAAATAACATCCCGAAAAATAAGGGGAAAAAGATCAGGCCCACCCTACTTTCGCGTTGCTTTATGTATCGACGACCTGGTCAGCTATCGATGTTAAACGGAGTCCAAATCAAATCCACCCTCTTCAGGCGAAGAAAATAAGGGGAAAAAGATTAGGCCGACCCTCCTTTTGGGTTCTCTTCCCCAATCATCTCCACTTGCGTCTCTCTCTCTCTATCTCCCCATCGCATTTCGGCCAAAAGGGTCATATCGACGCTCTTCTTTCGCTATTCATCGACTCCTCTGTTGGGTTTTCTAGGGCTTTCGTGAGAACGCGGGAGGAGGGTTCGTGGGTTTTTGGGTTCCTGAATCGGAGTTGATAGTGTTGGCTGTGCTATTGGAATCTGCGTTTGTAGGTGGGTGTGTGCTGATCGTCGTTTGTCGCCTGTGTAAGTCCCTTGCGGTGGTTGTTGAGGTTTCTTGAGGAGTGATCATGATGGATAACAATAACTGGAGGCCGACGCCGACTGGTGCTGTGGGAGGAGGGGGCACTGAAGCTGCGCTCGACGGGGGCGATTGGAGGGCTCAGTTGCCGCTCGAGTCGCGGGAGAGGATTGTCAACAAGATGTGAGTGCTCCTTCCTTCGCTTGGGTATTATTTTTAATATTTCATCGTCTCGCCAGGAGAAGTGTGGAGTTTATGAGGGATCGTTGCTTAGGAGTGATTTCCAAGGGTTTAGTATGTTAAAGGAAGTAGTGGTTTTGCAATCTGGTCATGTTATTTGGTCGAGGCGCAACTTGAATTCTGAGGAATCTTTCGCTGTAAATTTTTTCTCTGTGGATAGTTTCGTTTTGGTAAGTCTCAATGTGGGATTTAGCAGGTATGTAGGCTGGTAACTCTTGCTACACTGCTTCGGTCCCATCGTAATTTGGATGTAATTTTTTCTTAAGTGTGGAGGTAAGGCCATGTGGCTTTTCGGCCGGTAATCAGTTACAGGATGATTTCCAATGCTGGTAACAAAAATTTACGTATCCGGAACCTGAGGATTTTTAAGCGTCTTATTGCTTGTAGGTTGTAGCATTTTCCATTGATCTCAAATTTATTGGTCCATAGAAGCTGTTACTGGAAGAAATACCAGGGCAATCAGTTGCTAATAGGGGTCGGGGGTGTAGTTGTTGGTTCTTGTATATAAAGCTTTGCTTGGAAAATGGTTGTGTTGATTTAATGGGGAGAAAACTAGACCTGGAGGAGTGTACTCGGTTTTGAAGTTATAGAGTGGATGACTTAATCTAGTCGAGGAGCATGTGGACTCGGGCTTTGGAAGCACATTAGGCAAGGATGGGATGTTTCCAAAAACAGGTTTTCTATTAGAGTGGAGAATGGTAGGAATACTATGTTGTGGGATGACATATGCTGTGGAGACACTGCTTTCAAACACTTATTGCCGGATGCGTATGCACTAGCAAGAAACAAGAGAGCCAGGGTGGCTGATTGTTGGAAGACTAACAATGGAGAAATGATGTGGGAGATCAATATTTTTCCTAGTGCTCAAGATTAGGAGCACGAAGCTTTTTTGAATTTTTTTTGAGTTCTCGTATCGAGCGATGCTAGATGTGAGGACGATAGGCTACGGGTAGAATTGCTGTAACTCTGGAACTTTTTCTGTCAAATCCTATTATTCCGATCTCCTTTCTACTCAGATGCTATTACAACAGAGCACACTTTTCCTGTGGACATCTATTTGGAAAGTCATGGTCCCATTGAAGATTTTGTTTTTTGCTTGGGTAGCTGCTTGGGGATGTATTCTTACTTTGGATAATGTTCAGAAGAGAGGAAAATACCGGCCAATAGGTGTTTTTTGTGCAAGACTGAAGAAGAGAGAGGAACAAAAGGGCATTTCCAGGAGTTGAACCCTTGTGGGATTCTTTTAGGGATAATTGGTTGTACACTCTTCACTTTTGGTAGCAGGGAAGTCTAATTTTTATACATCTAGTTTGTTGGAAATGTTAAAAACCGTCTTTTGTCTGTAATTTTGTTATTGGTGGCTTCTACCTAAAGCCATTCTGTTAGGGGTACCACCCCTTTGGTACGTTCTTAATGAAATCTTATTTATCGTTGAGGGAAAAAAATTATGGGCGAGAAAAATTTCGGCTCAAGTGCAAATCTCTTTTGATATGCAGAATGGAGACTTTGAAGAGACACCTTCCTGTTTCTGGTCCAGACGGTTTGCAAGAACTCAAGAAAATTGCCGTGAGGTTTGAGGAAAAAATTTACCATGCTGCAACAAGCCAGGTATTATATGATGTCCATGCCTTTTGTGATTATTTGGTATCAAGTTTCTATGTGGATAGAGGATGCATAAACAAACTGGAGAGGCTTGTGCTTAAAATTATTCGCATAATCTGTTGAGTATCATTCGTGCATCTATATAGTAACTGGAACTGTATAAATATTTACATTTAGCTTTGCGCCAGTGAAATCAGGTTTGCTCAGTGCTGTGATATTGCGCTAAGGTTTTATATCTGCTTCATTTTCTTTCTAATTTGATTCAGTTATGAAGTGATTTAGTGATTTCTGCTTCCTTTCCCTTTTAGTCCGATTATTTAGGGAAGATATCTTTGAAGATGTTGACATTGGAGACAAAGTCTCGGAGTACCATACCTAATGCTTTGCCATCTAACTCTGCTGGGAACAGCAGTAAGGACTCGGGTACGACTTAAGTTCCTGTTATTTGATACCATTGATGCAGGAATTGGAATTTCTGTTTTGTTATCCCCTTATATAGTATATTTTCATTTATGTATTTGTACTATTTTTTCTTATACATTGTTTTTGGGGGACATTACAACAGGAGTCTTAAAACTTGTTATGATAGAGGCGCTTGAGTCCTAAAACTTTTATTTTGTGCACTTAAGTCCTAAGACTTGTGACAGTCATGTACTTTAGCTCTACGGTTAGCTCTGTTGGCCCCGTTAGGTTTTAGTGGATAGAAAATCTTGGTGGCATTTTTTTTTTATATTAACAGCCACTTAGGATTAAAAAACAATAAAAAAAGCCATGTGGCATCTTCCATCCGACTTAAAATTGACGGAGTTAATGGAATGACTCAAGTGCATCGACATTGCAAGTATTAGGCTTAAATTCACAAAATGAAAGTTTAGGACTTAAGCGCATTAGCGTAACAAATTTTAGGATTTTTACTGGGCTTTACATAGTACACATTTATATACTCACTAAGAGCCATGCTGCTTACGAATTTTCATTGTAGTAACCTGAAGTTAATTTCTTTTTTCCAATCTTGGTCATTTGTAACCTCAAATACACATTTATACCATGGGAAGTGGCACATTTGAATATCTCTTTTTTACATTTGTAATAAATTGATTAAAGAAATAAAAGATCTCAGGTTGTTTCATCAGTAGAATTAAAACTGCATTTGTGAAGAGCAAGTTTTTCAAAGAGTGGCAGCAAGATTTAAGTTTTACTTGAAAGGGCCAAATGCTTGCATCTTTTGTAACTTCCTCCCACTTTTTTTGCCTCAAATTTTATAACTTGTATATTTTGTATGCCCTCTCAAGTTATGCAGTCCCAAATTCAAAGTCAAAGCCAACCAATTCCTAACTCCTTAGCTGTGAATCAGCCTCAAGCACGTCAACAGTTATTGGTTCAGAATATTCAGAATAATGTTCCCTCTGGAGTTCAGGCTTCTGCCAGTCTATCGTCTACATTGCCATCTGTCTCTGGCTTGAACCAATCTTCCCTCCCGAATACTATTGGAAAAAACAACAACATGCAAAATATGCCTAATGTTTCTCAGAACTCGCTCGGGAACTCAATGGGCCAAGGTCTCAATAGGAACATGTTTGTAGATTCTCAGAGGCAAAGGCAACAGATGGTTTCCCAACTACAACAGTCTCAGAATTTACAGCAGTATCTTTACCAGCATCCATACCATCAGCAGCTTATGAAGCAGAAGCTTCAACAGGGAAATATTGGGCACTCGCTCGTGTCATTGCAATTCCAACAACAGCAGCAGCAACAACAGCAACAGAATATGCTACAACCGACTCAGCTGCAGGCTCCTCAGCAGTCTGTCTTTCAAACATATTCTGTCATGCAGCCGCCATCAATGCAACCAGCTCCTCTAACTGGTTTTCAGCAAAATCAACAGTCTTCAGTTCCACAGTCGACACAGTCCATGCTTCAGCAACATCAAAGTCTGAGGCAACAGCAGCCTCAGCAGGCTGTTCATCAGCAGCAAGCATATTTGTCACAGCAGCCAATGTTGACTTCACAGCAGCAACAGCAGCATCAGCTTTCAAGTCAACAGATGATGCAGCATAACCAGTTGGCCGGTCAACAAAATAACATGGGAGAAATGCAGCAGCAGCAGCAGCAGAATAATCTGCAAAACCTCCAGCAGCAGCTGTTGATGCCGCAACAAAACAACCTCGCAAATCCTCAGCAAATGGCACCTCAAACTAATGTTTCTGGGTTGAATCAGCAGCAACAATTGGTTGGGTCTCAATCTGGTAACTCTAGCATGCAGGTTGGTCAGCACCCGGTCCATGTGCTTCAACAGTCCAAAGTTCCTGTACAGCAACAAATACAAGGTGGCACATCAAATTTGCTAGCCTCTCAAGGACAACAATCACAGGCACAGCCGATGCAGCAACAGTTGATGTCACAGATTCAACAGCAACCTGCACAATTGCAGCAGCAAGTGGGTCTGCAACAACAGGTAAATTTATTGCAGCGAGATATGCATCAGAGACTTCAAGCATCGGGATCATTGTTTCAACAGCAGAATGTGATTGATCTAAAGCAGTTGTACCCATCACAAAGACCCCTTTCAGAGACATCGACAAGTAAGTCTCTCTGATAACTGTCCTAGTTTTGTTTCTTTCTTGCTTTGTTATTCTGGCAAACAAAATATTGTTAGATCTTAAATTATAGATGAAGAGTTATACTTCTACTTTTGTAGTGTCTATTGATAGCTCTGCTCAGATGGGGCATTCGGCCGGGGGTGACTGGCAAGAGGAGGCTTACCAAAAGGTTTTTTGCCTCAGTTTTGTTTTATTCATTGAATTTATGGAATGCATGTATTATGCGTGATGCTTCTCATATTTTTCTACTGGTTTAAATAGTTTGTTGGCGATTCATCCTTGCTGCTGGACTTTAGTTATATGGTTCAGTAGGATATGAGAGTACAAAAGCACAGATGAGAGTATTAGTAGTTTTATAAGGTCAAGCTAGGGAAAGGAATTCATTAGCATGAGATATTGGTTTGGAAATTGACTTGATAGCAAATATAGCTGTGAGACAGAAATGGGTATTCGGCAACGAACTGTTGATAGCGTTATCTTATGTCCAAAGTATCAGAATGTGGGGAAGTTGCGTAATGAACTATAATTTTGGGATAGTAGTATAGCCTTGTGCAGTAACCGGTATGACAGTAATAACTGCTGAACTGGAGCCAATTCCATTACTAAAAGTTGTAGAACATCATACATTTTGGTGATGGGACTTTTTCTTAGAGAAATTTGAAAGCACTCGAGTGAAGTTTGGTTAGCCAATTCTTTACATAGTGTAGTATGGACAGGTGCTTATGGTTTCTAAACCTAGGAATCCCTCCACCAAAGGTGAATTTCTAATTATGTAGTGACTCCAGGCCAGTTGCATTAACATGTATTGAACAATTCTTGTTATGAAAAACTGCAATGTCTAGCCAAGCTTATATTTTGTGAGGATCAGGTATCGATAATGATGCTATTAATCTGTAAGTTAAGCATGAGAAGCTGCCAAAGAGTGCTTTCTGATGAGCTTTTCCGGTTTTTGCATGACATTATGAGAAGGGAAAAGGAGTAGTTTTATGCAATGGAAAGAGAAGTCATTTAACTACTGAATCGTGTTTACTTAAGAAGGTTCCCGCATTGTGTTAAGATTGCTGTTTTTTCTTTATTAAGGAGCAGTAAAAGATAAACTGATTGATATGTTTTAATGTAGAAAAGAAATTACCATAATTTTGTCTGTGTCTGTTAATTTCCTTTTCCAGTTTTACTTGCTTTTTTTTAATGTTATCCAGGCGGTGGTTGGCATTCTGATGAAACAGTAGCATATGCAAGTTGCTATTCTTTTTTATTCTTTGTACTTGGCTTCTTGAATAAAGGACACTGATGCGGTCTAAGAGTTGTGCTTTATTTAGATATCCATTGTGAGTACTAACGTGTGACTATGTTTCCAGTAATCTGAAAATGCTGAAGTCATTTGTCCTCTCCTTCATTCTTCTTCCTGTTCCTTATTTCATGTTTCTTTGCTCTTGGAAGACGATTATAGTTGAAAATTTAGAGATCATGTGATAATTAGCCATGGAACTTCCTTTCAGTTGTCTGCTGGTAATGTGAGTGTCGGTAGTTATTTTTCTCAATAAGTATTGAAAGATGTATGTTATTTGATTTGTAGAAGAAAATGACCCAGGAGGAGTTTGGATTGATCATTAACTACTTATTTTTGTTGCAGATGAAATCCATGAGGGAAGCATATTTACCTGAATTGAATGAGATGTACCAGAAAATCTCTATGAAGTTACAGCAGGTATGTAAAGAAAGTCTGTTGTTGAGAACGTTCCGATGAAGCGTTGTTGAGAAAGTTATTGCTTAATCTTGATTCTTTCCTAATGATGTTACATGGAGTAAACATTTCTTAAGAAAGGGAGCCTATAAAATTGATTTTTAAATCTTTGAATGATGTATCGTCCTGTTCGATCTCTTTCTTGTCACATGTTATTCTTATACATTGCCAGCAGGAGTCTCTTCCACAACAGCCAAAGTCAGAGCAGCTTGAAAAATTGGAAGCTTTTAAAGGGAAGTTGGAGCGCGTAATTGCTGTTTTGCAAGTTAACAAAGCTGATATAGTGCCTAGTTTCAAGGAGAAGATGATTCATTATGACAAACAGATAATAAACTTTATAAACACAAGTAGGCCCAGTGAAGTAGCTATGCAGCAAGGGCAACTTCCCCCTCCTCATATGCACTCAATGCAGCAACAGCAGCAATGGCAACCTCAAATATGGACTCTGGACAAGGTAATGCTGAATTCAAATATGGACTCTGGACAAGGTAATGCCTTGAGGACAATGCAGCAGGTTGGTATGGGATCTATGCAGCAGAATCCTGTTAGTGCTCCACAACAGGTTAACATGAGCACCATGCTGCAACAGGGTTGGCTAAACATGTTACAATCAAATGTTAACACCCATCATTCTAATTCCAATATGCTTCAACATGAGCATCTCAAACAGCAACAGGAACGACAGATGCTACAGATACAGCAGCTTAAGCAACCGTATCAGCTACGTCAAATGCTGCCGCAGCAATTCAAACAACAGCTTCTGCAGCTGCAGCAGGCTATGCAGCAGCTTCCTTCGCAACTGCAGACTCATCAAATACCACAACTTCATCAGATGAATGATGGAAGTGACATAAAAAGAACACCAGGCATGGGAGTGAAGCAAGGAGTCTTCTCGTCACACAAGCACACAGGATTCTTCTTCTTAGGATTCTTCTTGTTTCTTTCTTTCTTTCTTTTCTCCGTCTTTTTCCAGGGGAAGAAGTATCGAGTATGCTTTTGAATCAGCCAAGAAGTCCCCTTTGAATTTTCCGCCACTATAAGAATATATCGTTCCAGATATTTCTTTTTATGATTTCGAAGTTTGGTAGGTTCAATGTTTATTCCAATAACTATGTGATTGGAAATTGACTTCTTCTCCTTTTTCCTTTTGTAGGGTGTTAAATTTGACTTTTATTTAACACGATTACCTATAATATACGAATATCGTACATTTATGGTCTTTATAGAAATTCTTTTCTATTTTGAAATTTAAAACGAAAGGCTTTAACAAAAAAAGTTTTTGCAAGACAGACAAAAATACCCTCAATTAAATCCTACCCTTATGTAATATGACAAGATTGGACAGAAGAATTTCTACTATAAATGGTATTCGATAATTATTTCATATTGGGATATGGCAACTATTTAAAGAAAAGTAAATAAGAACTAGATCTAGATCACGCTCTCTGCACGTGTACACTTGTTTTCGTTCTCTTGATAAGATGAAGAAAATTTGACGAACAATCGTCTTGAGTGATCGTTTTATTTTTTTTTTTTATCGAAGGAGGATGTAACGAAACTTGCTATTTTCTAGCAGTGAAGAGAGAAGTGGGTTACATGACCAATGAGAAATTGCTATTTCTTAAGAGTAAAGTGAAGTAGGTCATGAGTGAAAAGTGGAACAATTATTTTATAATCTTTAGCAGAAACAATAATTACCGGCTTAATTTTAATATTTTAAGGATCACTATGGTCAATTTAGATTAGACACTGAGTTTGAAAGTTGTCGCTATGGCTTCTGATTATTTCGCGAAACATATTTTCCTAAAAAATCCTTAAACGATCCAAACGTCGAAAAATGAGTCAATGGAAAATATTTTTCTTGTTAATGCAAAAACTATACTAACTCAAAAAAATGATTTCCTCTTGAAAAAATCGAAAATGATTTTCAAATTATGACTAAATATCGGTGCTTGAACAAAAAACTTTGTGCTTGGGCATAAGAACCCTAAGACTCGTCCTCGAGTCCCTAGCGTCTAGGACCAGGTCCTTAGCACCTTAGCCAGAGTCCATCGAGGCCGGGCCCTCGGCCTCGGTACCCGTGCCCAGGTTCGCACGTAGGACTGGGTCTCCGATACTCGGACCTAGGTCCCCAGCTCCCTCGCTCGAGTCCATTGAGGCTAGGTCCAACTCAATAGAGGCAAGGCCTAGGTCCATTGAGGTTGAGCCCGGAACCTTGGCGCCCGTTCCCAAATCCCTAGCACTCGTGCCTAGATCCTTAGCACCCGCGCTTGAGCCCATAGAGGCTAGGACCGGGACCCCAGTGCCCATGCTTGAGTCCCTAGTGCCAAAGCTTGAGACTTCAGTGCCCGTGCCCGCATCTCTCGTGCTTGAGTCTCGATGGACTCAGGGCACAAGGGGGTCTCAAGCTCGGCCTCTGTGGACCCAAGCTCAGGGCATCGAGGTCCCGAGCCCAGCTTCGATGGACCAAGACATGGGCACTTGGGTCTGAAGCCTCGGTCTCAATGGACCCGAGCTCGAGTGCGGGAGATCCAAGCACGAGAACTGGGGTCTTGAGCCTGAGCATCGAGGACCCGAGCATAGGCATTGGGGTCTTAGGCCCTGCCTTGACGGACCCGGGCATGGTCATCGAGTACCTAGGCATGGGCACTGGCGTCCCAGGCTTAGCCTCGATGGACCAAGGCCAAGTGTTGGGGACCTAAGCCCAAATATTGTCTGTGCATTTAGGAAAATCAAATTAGATTTTTCTTTCCAAACGATGGAAAATACATTCTAAGTTCTTTTTCTGAAAAATAATTTCATGAAAAATATTTTCTAACTTTGTAACAATTTTCGTGAAATAAACGGAGTCCATGCTAGTTTCTGGAACTCCTATAATACTCCGAAAGGAATCTACTCCAGCTCGAGTGACTAGAGAAACTTTATTTAAAGCCAAAGACCAGAACCACATTTTATTTCGAAAAGAATCAATGCTCAAGCTTAAATTCTTGGTTTGGACTATTAATTAAAGAGAAAATTTCAAATAACTACTTGAAATGAAGCCGTTTTCTCAAAATAAGACCTGTAGAGGACCTTATCTTAAATAAGAGCTTGAAATGGTCATCTTGCGGCTGATGCCAGAGAAAGTGAACCTGCATGTTGGCGTCGTTGCTAAGGGCGCACCAATCTTCCCATCAGTCTAATAGCTTGCTAGTGAAGGTGTGGCTATTGGTGATGGCGACAGTGGGGCTGGTGGTGGTTCGGCCAGGTTGCACCAGGCCAGCAATGAACTGTGTTAGATATCGATGCACAATCACAGGAAAAAAGAGTAAAAGTCGAGAGAAAGAGAAATTGAGACGCAAAATTTTATCTAGATTCACCCCCTAAACTAGGGCTACATCCAGCAGACAATTTAACTATAATTAGCACATCGCATCTCTCAGTTACATCGCTCAATTACAAAAAAAAAGAGTATATATATGCAGTAGCTATTCATGGGCCAAAACCCAAATTACTAATAAAAAATATGGGCTTAAATCATAAAAATTCTCTGACTTTCAGGATGTGCTGCCCCCTTCAATCCCATCGGGGCAGCCCCAACAAACTGGGTGGACGAGTTTCGGTGGGCGTACACAAACTATTGGTATTGGCACAACACGGTGGAGCAGCTCGTGTTCTGGTTTTGGCGGGCTGGGCGTTCAAGCTCTTGTTCCCAGTTCAAAAAGCCCAGGAAAGGAAGGGTTTGCAAAGAAGGAAAAAAGAAAACACGAAGGGGTTTGTCTTTTTCGTCAATCCGTGCTCTTTGATTTGTTCAATCTGCAGTCTAGAGCAGTGAAAATGAAAATTGGGCAAAATGAACTAAAATTGGGGATGATGCTTTTCCATCTGGATATTTTGGACAACATTGCCCCCGCTTTAATCGCCAGATGCTAATTGGGTGGCTAAAATTCATGGTCTAAATATCCTCTCTTTTAATTGGGTTTCTCTTCTTCCTGGTCTTCTTGAGATATATTATGTTCAGAGACTCAGTTGTCGTTTTTTAGCGATTTTCGCTCTAAAAAAGATTGAAGCCCTTTTTTTTCGATAAAAAAATTGTTAGAACAAGCACGCCCGAGAAGATTTTATCCTATCGGCGAGTTTACGGTCTCATTTGAAATTAAATGTACATTTCGGGACCTCATTTGAGATAATAAAGAAAGGGATATGTTCACAATAAGTCCTAAAACTTATAAAGAAAGTACATTTGAGTCCTAAAACTTGTAAAAAATTCAAATAAGTCCTAAAACTTGTAAGAAAATTACGTTTGAGTCCTAAAATTTACAAAAAATTCAAATGAGTCCTAAAACTTGTCACAAAAGTACAAATGAGTCGTAAAAATTTAAAAAAATGTAACTTTAAAAAAGGACTTGATTAAATCGATATGACAAGTTTTAGGACTTAAATGTATTTTTTAAAAGTTTTAGGACTCGCATGCACTTTTATAACAAATTTTAGAACTTGTTTGAACTTTTTACAAATTTTAGGACTCAAACTTATTTTCTTACAAGTTTTAGGGCTTACGGTAAACATATCCCATAAACAAACGACTCGACTTCAAGCCCTCGTTCCGAGCCGAGTTTGAACACGGTCCACGTTGTGACCCGGCCCGACCCGTTCTCGGACGAGGTTCCGAGGTAAGACCACGAACGACACGACAAAAGCGAGGAGACAGGTGGCCACACCAATGACGGCGAATCTTCTTCTTCTTCTTTCGCGTTGCTTTATGTATCGACGACCTCGTCAGCTATCGATGTTAAACGGAGTCCAAATCAAATCCACCCTCTTCAGGCGAAGAAGAAAATAAGGGGAAAAAGATTAGGCCGACCCTCCTTTTGGGTTCTCTTCCCCAATCATCTCCACTTGCGTCTCTCTCTCCCCATCAAATTTCGGCCAAAAGGGTCATATCGACGCTCTTCTTTCGCTATTCATCGACTCCTATGTTGGGTTTTCTAGGGCTTTTGTGAGAACGCGGGAGGAGGATTCGTGGGTCTTTGGGTTCCTGTATCGAGTTGACTGTGCTGGATGTGCGATTCGAATCTGCGTTTGTGGGTGTGGGCTGATCGTCGTTTGTTGCCTGTATAAGTCCCTTGCGGGTGTTGGTTGTTGAGGTTTCTTGAGGAGTGATCATGATGGATAACAATAACTGGAGGCCGACGCCGACTGGTGCTGTGGGAGGAGGG
>BCNH02000010.1:594478-666580 GCA_001662345.2 Metrosideros polymorpha var. glaberrima
TAAACTTTCTGCGGGTCTGTAGATGCCTTTGACTCAGCAGTATGCACAGTATTTGTTTGATCACACGAATTGCCGTAAGACAAGACAGTTTCACAAGAACTAGATCTGGACAGCAATACTAGGGTATGAGTAAGATTTCTTGATGGCTAAAGTGTCTAATTATGTTAGAGCATAGATTGGACTGAAGAGTAATTGCAGAGTAGTTGTTGCCCTGGGCATTGGAAGTGCAAGTGAATGGTCATCGTGGAGTCTTAAGCGAAGATAAATATATCTGGCAGTGTCCTAAATGTCTTTTTTTGTTAGAGTAGTTGCTTTTAATCGTTGACATTCAAAATTTAGAATTGCACCACTCTTTTCAACAGAAACGTGGTAGTTAATTTCAAATAACTTCATTTAGAAAGAGAAGAACATGATGGATGAAAAAGTTGTCTTTTTAAGCGAAAGAAATTATCTCTTGGTACATATGAGCATATAGTTAGATACAATATATACTATGATCGTGCTTCCAGTTGGTGGTTCTCTACACTAGAGGCTGCCTTAGCATTTTCCTGAAGAAACCCAAATGCCTCATGTTTGTGAAATTGGATCATGAACAAAATAAGCAGAGGTACATGAGATATACTAATCTATATTGTTTTGACTTCAGAGTTATGCACAAACACAAGAGTCGTCTTGGGTCAAATCTCGAGAATGATCTAACATTTAGAGTGGTATCTTGTGCCTTCCCTACATTGCATGACCCATGATATTCATTCACCCTTCTCCTTGTCCTTTGAGTTGGCGTTTGGTTTTACTTCTCAAGTTCAGTTGTCAAAATTGATTGGACATGGATTTTTTTTTATGTTTTTCAGGCAAACCACGTCCTGTTGGAAGAAATAAGAGAAATAAATCAGCGTCTTATAGATACTGTGGTAGATATTAGCGATGAAGATGTTAATCCAAGTGCGACAGTTGCTGTTGCGGAGGGAGGGGAGGGAGTCATTGTCAAGTGCTCTTTCAATGCTGTTGCTCTGAGCCCGAACTTGAAGTCACAGTATGCTTCAGCGCAAATGGTAGGTTTTGTACCCTATACAGTTTGATTTCATCATGAATGAGATGCTGATGGTGCTGACCTTTTCTGTGCTATTTTTGTAACAGTCACCAATTCAGCCTTTACGGTTGCTTGTACCCACAAATTACCCCAATTGCTCCCCTGTGCTATTGGACAAATTTCCCGTTGAAGTGAGGTAAGGCAATGGGCATTGTCCTTTTCCTTGTACGCCCCCGGGTAAAATCCTTATTAAGTATGGGAGGCATTTGAACATCAAATACTCTCTCTTAGATAAACTTCCATCTGTTGTGACTTCTCAGTAAAGAATATGAAGATCTTTCCGTGAAGGCGAAGTCAAGGTTCAGCATATCCCTCCGAAGCCTTTCACAACCGATGTCACTTAGGGATATAGCAAGAACTTGGGACGATTGTGCCCGCGCAGTTATTTTGGAATATGCTCAGCAGAGAGGGGGAGGCAGCTTCAGTTCGAAGTATGGGACTTGGGAAAACTGTTTGAGTGCCGCATGATTCTTTTTGCCACCCGTGCCAATATTGAGGGAGAGCTGCTTCTGGAGTTCCTTAGCAGAAAAAGTATCTCGCTGGTCGAGGTAGTTGTTGACATGAAGCTGTTTTAAGACGGATTCTATAGCTGGGAAGGTATGGAAACAGAGCCTGCATTTCCGAATTTTTTCGGGCCATCGGGATGTTTATGCTAGATTGTAACATTCGACAGTCGGGATTCTGTATATTATGCATGTCATTTAAGCCAAAAGGATGGATTTGTTGCTGCACGTATGTCTTCGAACACTCGCTGCTGTCGTGTATTGTCTGTATTGTACCGTCCTTTCTCACATATTTGTGATGTTAGTTTCAGATCCTTTCTTGTTAAACTGTAAATTCTCCTTTTGCCAATTGGATGTATTGTTATGACCAATGCGGAAACTACAATGAATAAAACTTAGAAGAATAAAATAATAACATGAAAAACCCTTGGAGAAGCAAAATCCACTATAGAAATTTAAGGTTACAAAAGGTGACTAAAAACCTTAAGATTTTTTCTGTTTGTACTTCTTAACCTAATAACTTGAGAAAAATGATATTTATATTGATTTCAAGCCCTAACGTTAACCTAAACCCATAAAGAATTCAAGATATACTCAACAAATCTCCACTTTGGCTTAAATTAGACATAAGCAACAAACAATTTTCTCCTCCTACTATAGTAAAACTAAACTGTAATAAACATTAATCAAATCCAAGCAATACTCAAATTTGACAATAGGCAAGGGCTTTGTCAACATATTAGCTGGATTGTTATCTGTATCAATATTCAAGATCTCAATATAACCATCGGCAAGAATGTCTTGAATATAATGATACCGCACATCAATGTGTTTTGTCCATTCTTGATACATCTGATCTTTAGTAAGATGTATAGCACTTTGACTATCATAATGGATGACAATCATACCATGATCCACACCGAACTCTCCAAATAAGTCTCTTAACCATATGGCCTTACTACTTTTGTAATAGCCATTTTATGCTGTAAGGTAGGTTTCAACTTACCGCACAACCTCCAATAGTAAAAATGTACACAGTCAAAGACATTCTCTTATTAAGGCACCAACATAATTAGAATCAACATATCATACAAGAGTGTCACTAGTTTTCCTAAACTCGAAATCAAAATAAAGAGTACCATTCAAATATTTCAAAATCCACTTCCCAACTTGGGGCATGATAAATATCTATTTACCACGTTGATAGCTTGTGAAATGTTGGGTCGAGTGCGAACCATGACATATATAATGCTACTAACTGCACTAGAGTATGGAACAGGAACATGTAACATATATTTTATCTCAAATTTGTATGTGGCTATAAACTAACTGATAATCTAAAATAAATAGCAAGAGGAGTACTTACTGGTTTGGCATCTTTCATGCCAAAATGATCTAACACCTTCTCAATGTAGCTTTTCTTGGAAAGATGCAGTTTTCCCTTTTTTTCGATCTTGTTGAATTTTCGGGCCTAAGATTTTCTTTACTGCACCTAAATCCTTCATTTTAAATTCAACACTTAACAGTGCCTTCAAATTTTGTATATCAAATTTATCTTTTGCTGCAATCAACATATCATCAACATATAATAACTGATAAATGAAAGAGCCATTTGGAAGTTTGCATAGATATACACAACTATCATATTTGCTCATACAATAACCAAGTTGCACCATAAATGAATCAAACTTTTTATAGAACTATCTAGGTGATTGCTTCAAGCCATATATAGACTTTTCAATAGACAAACATGATGTTCCTTATCTTTAAACTAAAAGCCTCTAGTTGACCCATATAGAGTTTCTTTTCAAGTTCACTATGTTAAAAAACCGTTTTCACATTGAATTGTTTCAACTCTAAATCATGCATAGGAACTAATGCAAGAAAAAGTCCAATGGAAATGTGTTTAACGACAAGTGAAACACATTATTAAAATGAACTCCCTCAATCTCACTATAGCCTTTAGCAACTAAATGAGCTTTGAATCTAATGTCTTCAACTTCAAGAATACTTTCTTTTCTTTTGAAAGTTCATTTGCAGCCCACAATTTTCTTTCATTTTGATGGCTTGACAAGCTCCAAAATTTGATTATTTTCAAGAGATTTCATCTCTTCATTCATAACAATTGTCCATTTTGCTGAATCTTTTGAAGATAGAGCTTCCTTGTAGGTTTCGGGCTCACTAAGCTCTATTGACTCTTATTACTAAAAAAACAAAGCTCTATTAACTCTACAACTGAAAGAGGATAAAGCAATAAAATTTGAGTAACCCGTTTTTCTACATAGGCTTCACTGTCCTTCTTGGTCGATCTCTAGCAATAGAATATTGTTCCTCTTCAGATTCTTCAATTTCAATATTATCAGTAGATGACTAAACTGGTTGGGAAGAAATTACTTCAAGCTCCACCTTCTCTGTAGCACTTTCCAGATTTTCATAACAAGAAATAGACAATTCCTTACTAGGATGAAGCATAATAAACTTATCAAAAGTAACATCTCTGCTAATGATAATCTTAGATGAACTAACACACCAAAGTCTATAACTATTTACACTAGAAGCATAACCAAGAAAAATGCATTTCTTTACTCTATGCTCTAATTTCCCCTCACTAACATGTGCATATGCCGGACATCCAAATACTTGAAGAGAAGAATAATCAATAAGTTTACTTGACTACACTCCTCAAGTGTCTTGCACTCTATAGATGTGTAAGGAGCATGATTTATCAACCAACAAGTTGTATTGACTGTCTCAACCCAAAACTCCTTTCATCTAGTCTTTTTTAATAAGGTTATGTTCATGCATTCTACAATACCTTTCTATTATGGTGCATTCACTGTAATATGATGCCTCACAATGACTTTATTTTTGCAGAACTCATTAAACTTGCCTCCACAGAATTCCAGCCCACTATCTGTTCTGAACCTCTTGATCTTCTTACTAGTTTGCTTTTAAATCAATGTTTTTCATTGCCTAAATGTAACAAAAACATCATTCTTCTACTTTAGAAAATAGACACAAACTCTCTTTGAAAAATCATCAATGAAAGTGAATAGATACGTTGAATTAAGGCCTTTCGAAGGAACTTACGCAGGTCCCCAAAGATCAGAATAAATATAATCCAAGATGCTAGTTGTTATGTAAATTCCTCTTTTGAAATTTACCTTTTATGTTTTCCGAAAACACAATGCTCACGAAAATCCAGTTTTCCAATTTTTTGATCACAAAGTCCTCTCTTACTCTGCACATCGATCCTTCTAATACTCATGTGCCATAATTTTGTGTTGTCTAATTCCGTCATAGTGGATGAGACTGTAGCTGAACCAGTAACTGTAATACCTTGCGGTTGATACAAAGTGTCAATTTTAGCCATTTCATCAACAAAAGTGAACCTCTCATAATTTTCATAACTCCACCTTATATCCCTTGTACGTGGAGAACCAATCATGATTAGGACACATATGGTATGAACAGCATGAATTAAGAATCTAACTATCACTAAATTTGTTTTTATCATATGCAATCAATAACCAATCTTCTTTTTCTTCTTCAGCAACACCAGCTTGAGTGAGATTTTCATTTCCCTAATTCTGTTTGTTCTTGTAATTCTGATTGTTTTGTAGATTTGCATTCCCTTGATTTTGCTTATTCGGATTATTTTCTTTGCTACTTTACCTTTAGTTTCAGACAATCTATATTAATATTCCCCTTAGACTTACAAGAGTTGCAAGTCAGATCTTTATACTTCGATTTTGACCGGCTCCTATCACCATTATTTTTCTCAACGACCTTCTCCTAGCAACTAAATTAGCCCCATGATCATTACTGCCTTTAAAAGTCAATTATGTATTTAGTTTATGCTTATTTAGAAGATTAGTCTTGGCATCTTCAAGATCGACAATTTCTCTACTAACAATGATGGTCTCTCTACAATTCTTATAAAAGGGAGGTAATGAAACTAACAATAGAAGAGCTTGATCCTCACCTTCAATCTTAACATCAACACTTCTTAATTCATAGATAATAGCATTGAACTTATTGAGACTTAAGAGAAGCACCTTTAGCCATACGAAGAGTGAAGAGTTGTTGCTTGAGCCTCAATCGATTGGTGACGAATTTTGTAAAAAAAAAAATACTCTTCAATTTCGTCCATAAACCTGCATTTATTTTCTGATCTAGTACCTCATTCAGAATTTCATTCGTGAGACAAAACTAGATAGCAAACATAGCCTTTTCATCCAATTCTTCTCATGTTTTATCTAACGTGCTTTCCGATTTCTTCCATTTCCCAAACAAAGTCTTCTTCAAACCCTGCTACGTAAGAACAACCAACAAATGAACTTGCCATAGGGAGAAATTGCCGCTCCCATCAAACTTCTCAATATCAAATTTTGTTGTTGAACTTGAAGCCATAATTAGAAGATTGAAAAGCTCTATGGCTCTAATACTAGATTGTTATGACCAATGCAGAAACTACAACGAAATTAAAACCGATAAGAATAAAAGAAGATAGATTTACATGAAAACTCTTGTGGGAAAAATTATGGGA
Organism: Metrosideros polymorpha var. glaberrima; assembly: GCA_001662345.2. Lineage (NCBI taxonomy): Eukaryota > Viridiplantae > Streptophyta > Magnoliopsida > Myrtales > Myrtaceae > Metrosideros > Metrosideros polymorpha. Next base: position 600,621 of record BCNH02000010.1, read on the forward strand.
AGAGAAAGCAAAATCTACTATAAAAATTCAATGATTACAAAAGGTGACTCAAAAGCCTTAACAGTCTTTCTGCCATTACTTCTTAACCTAATAATTTGAGAAAAATAATATTTATATTGCTCACAAGCCTAATGTTGGCCCAAACCCATAAAGAATGCAAAACATACTCAACAAGTACTCATGTTATCCGGTAGGAGTTTGGTTCAATTCTAGTTTGTGTTATGTAAATTTGTTGGAGATATACATGGTTAAAACCGAAGTTGCCAACTTTTAACTGAAGTGCTATGAAGAAGTTTTGGTAATTGTGGAGGGAAAATTTGTTAATTTCATGGGCTATATACATTGTATTTTAGCTATGATAAGCCACGTATTCAACACCCGTTGAAACACCAAAGCTGTGGAATTCTTCACACAATATTCCATGGGCCCTAATAATGTATGTAGAGTTCCAAAAGTGAAGATGGGCCAGGGCCTTCCCAATCTCTGTTCCTGTTCAAAAGTTGCCCATAAAACACTTGATAGGGAATACTTACTATGCTTTGGGTACTGTGTGTTTGCTATACTAATACGTTAACACGAGGGGTAAGCATAAAAGTGACGATATTTTTTTTATTGGGTACAAGGCTCGATGTATGTGTTGAGCAAATTAAGTAAGATCATGATAACCCCCAGCTGATGAGCAAATTACCCATTTCATCACTTGGCTCTTGCAATCTGCCGTTTGATAAAGCCTTCTTTACAATTTTGAGTCCGTCTTTTATTGGTAATTTGAGCTTAGGCCTAATAGTAGCTACACCTATATATAATCTGTTTCTCTTATGATTGAGTAATGTACATAGGAGGGATGTGCTAATTATAGTGAAATCATCAACTAGATGTAGCCCTAATTTAAGGTTGAACCATGATAAAATCTCGTATCTCGATTTCTCTTTCTCGTATGTACTCTCTATTTCGTTATGAATGTGCGCCTAATCCTAACAATAACGATGGTCCAACCAATGAGCAAATTACCCATTTCATCAGTTTGCAAAGAGCAAACTGCCATTTGATAAAGCTTCCCTTTTCTTTTCCATTCTTGTTTGAAAAGATCATGGAAAAGAAATTTAGACCGTGTCTAAAATGCTTTGTCCAGACCCATTAACGGTTCAGACGGATTGGGTACTTTGTATAACTTCGGTCGGACCTGACCTGAGCGAAACCTGAGCGGGCTCGAGAAACGCTGTAATTCTTGTGTTAAGCCCACTCGATCTACGCTTCTTCCACCAGCGCCAGCAAGCAGTAGGAATATCAGAACCCATCCGAGACGACGACCCAGAGAAGATATTGGCAAAAATGAGACCCCGCAAGCTCCTTACTCCCCAGGACCTCAAACACCAATGCCGCGCCGCTCTTCCTTCTACCGTCAGCGCTCTCTTCTCCCTCCGTTTCTCTTCATCTGCTCTGCGAAGCGCCTCCGACCAGTCCCAACTCGCAATCACCCCGCAGATGCTGCTGAGTTCGGTCCAGTCTTCTCAGTGGCATTTCGTCGAACAGGTCTCGGACCGCCTCACACCCTCCCTGATCTCGACCGCTCTCTCGGCTCTCGAGGAAAGGCCCGAACTTGCTCTCGAGCTCGTGACCCACGTCGACACTAGGTGCTTAGATACAAGGACCTCCTGCCTCGCGCTCGCCATCGTTTCGCGCCTTCCGGATCCGAAGCCCGCGCTGCAACTCGTGAGGAGGATCATTGGCAGCGTAGATGCCACCGTCAAAGAGGTCTTTGGTGAGCTGGTGAGCTTACGCGGTCAACTGGGCACAAAAAGTAGCATTGTCTTTGATTTCTTGATAAGGGCTTGTTGTGAAATGAAGATGGGTCATGAGGCGTTGGAGTGCTTTGACATGATGAAAGAGAAGGGCATCTTGCCAAAGACCGAGACTTGTAATAGCATGTTGAGTTTGTTTTTGAAGTTGGATAGGAGAGAGATTGCGTGGGTTTTGTATGCTGAGATGTTTAAGTTGAGGATAAAATCGAGTGTCCACACTTACAACATAATGATTAATCTGTTGTGCAAGGAGGGAAAGTTGAAGAAGGCAAAGGAGTTTGTTGGTTGGATGGAGGGTTTGGGCATAAAGCCTAATGTTGTCACATACAACACATTGGTACATGGGTATTGCTCGAAAGGGAGGGTTCGAGGTGCTCTAATAATTTTTAATGGAATGAGAGCTAAAGGCATCGAACCAGATTCCTATTCATATGGACCAATCATTAATGGGATGTGTAAGGAGGGGAGACTTGAGGAGGCATCCAAATTTCTGGGTAAAATGTTGGAAGTTGGGTTAGTCCCCAGTGCTGTGGTGTATAATGCTTTGATTGATGGGTACTGCAGCAAAGGGGATTTAGAGACAGCTTTTAGTTATAGAGATGAGATGGTTAGGAGGGGTATAAGGCCCACTATTTCGACATTTAATTTGCTTATTCATGCTATGTTAATGGAAGGAAACACTCTTGAAGTTGATAACATGATGAGAGAAATGGGTGAAAAAGGGGTGGCTCCCGATGCCTTCACTTACAATATACTTATTAATGGGTATTGCCAGTGTGGCGATGCTAAAAAGGCCTTTTCTCTTCGTGACGAGATGTTGGTTAAAGGGATCCAGCCCACCCGAGTAACTTATACCTCGCTTATTTATGTTCTGGGTAGACGGAACAGAATGAAGGAAGCGAATGATTTATTTGAGAAAATAATAGGTGAGGGTATTAGTCCAGATGTTGTGATGTTTAATGCAATGATCGACGGACACTGTACTAATGGAAGCATGGAGCATGCATTTTCACTTTTGCAGAAAATGGATCAATTTAAGATTAATCCCGATGAAGTCACCTACAATACACTAATGCAAGGACTTTGCAAGGAGGGTAAAGTTGAAGAAGCACGTGAGCTTCTAGGTGTGATGAAAAGAAGAGGGATAAAGCCCGATCACATCAGTTACAATACTCTGATAAGTGGTTATAGCAGACGTGGCGACATGAATGATGCTTTTAGGACACGGGATGAGATGTTGAGTGTTGGATTCAATCCCACACGTCTCACTTACAATGCCCTAATTCAAGGTTTGTGCAAGAATAAGGAAGGAGATCATGCAGAAGAACTCCTCAAGGAAATGGTTAATAAAGGCATCCCTCCAGATGATGCCACTTACATTTCACTAATTGAGGGAATAGGGGAAGTTCATAAATCTGAAGGAAATGGTGACTCTTGAGGAATGAGCACAAGCAATTATATTATCTGGTAGATGGAGAGAGGTGTTTCGGAAGGAGTCTGGTTGAGAGAACTCTTTTCGCCACCAGGTGTTGGGGAAAGGTAATTCAGCACATTCTATTTCAATCGATTTCTGTGAGTGCAAGTGACAGATCATATAAATATTTGTCAAAAGTTATGCACGTGGAAGATGGTGTTCCAGAAAATAGTACTTGTCGCTCAGTTGATTTATGTTTATATTATAGCGATTCTCCAAAATTGTATGAGTTGTTTGAATAGTTCATCTCAAATCATGTGGCTGATCTAATATGTATAAACTGTCTTCTGTTTTTTGTCTAAAATTTTAACTAGGTCCATGGCGCAGAACAAACTGCTTCTACGCACAACAGTACGGAATAAATGCTTCAATCATCGGCGGAGTGGCGCGGATGCAAATTCTGTTTTGCTTTCTGAAATTATCTACTGTACAAAGGGTTATAAAATTGTCATCTCAAGAGTGGAGCGCACTGCTTTGCTGTGATTGGTTTGTAATACAACTAATTTCTTCATCCTGCAAGTTGTGCATGCCATTCACTTTGGTAAGGATGTATGCCTGTGGTGAACCGTGTACAAAAAAGACGGCATTTTCGTGTACATCCATCATCTGATTTTATTTATCATTGTTGTATCTAGGGGACTAGGCTCTTGACACCAATGTATTGATAAAGTAAAGTCTTTAGTTGAGCCACTAAATGGATCCTTGTTGCTTTGGTATCCATTTGTTTGTTACTGCATTCAATACATTTTTTTGCTTGCTGCTTCCCTTTACATATATTCACTACAAATATATTGATTTTCAAAAACATTAGTCCTTCTAATTAGGTGAACTGATTGAAGATTGAATTTCTTTGCTACTGGAAATTCCTTAACCAGTGAGGAGTTGTCATGATGGGGTTCACAAGTCATTTCCGGATGTAATTAAGGCAAAGAGGGTGAGACTTTGCTAGACAAAGGGGTCAACAATTCGGGTTGTTCTGTCATTTCGTAGGACTCACTTCCATTGCATGATGTGGATTGCCACAGGAAATAGCAATAGAGCTTTTTCAAACATTCGTAATTCGTGGACTGATAATACGGCGTCATACTTCAAACATAGGAGTGCTAAGAGTAGAATTCGGGAAAAAGGGTCCAGTGTATGGGAAATACTGCAACAAGTTATGCTATGGCATCTCGTATAGCCGAACAAAGAAACCTACTCTGCATAGAATAGGTAATGGGTTGTTGAACTTAAGTAATATTGCTTGTTGATAAATGTATGCCTAGATAGATGAGTTTGATGATGACCTAGTTATATCCCCAACAAGGCTTCTTCAAGATATTTTAATCCACCAGTGATGAGAATTCTCCAAATGAGGAACTGAATGTTTTTTGTACTTTCTTTGGTACAGTTTCAGAAGGCGGTGAGTACTCCAGCTGCAGAAGGGCATAATTTTCTAAGCAAGCTGTATCTCGTGACCATATGCCGACCATGTGGACAAACCTAGGAAGAAGATAATGCTTGGGTACGTGATCTTCTTGCCTATGCACTAGACTAGAAGATATCCTAGAATACCGAGGATATCGGGAGCGAAGAAAGCATTCATAAGAAGAAGACACGAGCCATGTTTTTGATGAAGAAACTGTGGCGTGTTTGATGTTTATTGTTGACTACTAAAGCTTTTTCTGTCTTGCAATGCTGCTTGTCAAGAACAAGTCAATTTCCCAGGCTTTTGGGAGGTTAAATTTACATTGTCTCACCTGATTCCCTGGACTATAGTTAGGAGCAGCAATGATACAGCTCGCCTCTGCCCAATAAATGAATTACTGATTTTCTTTTTCGAAACATGAAAGGAAGGAACATGAATCTGACATGCAGAAACATCCACACGGAGCCCTCTTACGCATACATTGTATTCGTCACATGTGATCATCCTGGACACTGAAAGGATGTGAAATTTGGTCAAATAACGGATGCCTCTGGTTATTTCCTGGAGCTGAGTAAATATACCATGAACTATTCTTCTTCGCAGTTAAATTTAACTCCCGTGGTTTTGGAATATGAAAACCCACCATGAAGCAAAGGTCTTACCACAAGCCGGCAAAATTTAAGGTTTCATTTGTTTCGCGAAAAATGAATGATTTAATATTTTCCTAAAAATGATCGCTTATGTCACTTGAAATAATTAATCAATGGAAGATGTTTTTATTATCGACAATTTTATTCTTTTTTGTAAGCGATACAAGCAATAATTTTTAGGAAAATATTTTCCAAAATCACTTATTGTTTGCGAAACAAATGGAGCCTAAGTTGGGAAGAATTTGAAGATGGAGGAGATTCAAGCTTCATCAGATTGAAAATGCGTTACGGCATATATGGTTGCATGATGATGGATAATGTTGTAAAGTGATAGATTACACCGGTGTGTTGCCATCAAGGAGAGCTTAGAAGGCAATGTACAGAGTGATGTTGGGGGAACCAACTTCTTGATAAGAACAATGAGCGCTACAATTTTCGTACTATGCTCACTTGAATGTCATAACTTTTTTTGTCGATCATTTGAGTATCATGACTTCTTAAAAACTTTCACTTGAGTGTTATATAAATATATTTTTTTTATCACTCGAGTGCTATGATTTCTAAAAAAAAGTTTACTTGGGTGCCATAATTTTTTAAAAGAAGTTCACCCCAAGTGCCAGAAGTCCGACGTGGCTTGTCACTTGTGGTGATCGTTTTTCAAAACTTTGGCACTCAAGTGATGAAAAAAAAAATTTATGGTACTCAAGTGAGCGCTGTACGTAAGTCATGGCACCAGTGAAGAGGCCATATCACACGTTAGGAGAAGAGAAGCCAAGCATAATTTGCCAATTTTGACAGGTGACTCTGAAATTCAGAATCGGTAAGACAGTATTTTCACCAGCCATTTGTGAACTAAGCAAAGCTAGGAAGCAATTATCTCACAGTTGAGAAGCTACGAAAACGACAAGCCACTCGCATGCACGCCCACTCTATGTTTAAATTATCCAAGAAAGAGCAATTGCAATTGTCTGATCAATCCCCTTTCCGCTGTCAACACGATGAGCAATACCTTTACAAAACCAAAGCATGTTTTTCGGGTTCATCGTTGTTCAGCCAAAACACCGGAGAAATGACAAAAAGACGCACACTGATCACTATGCTCATCGGCCTTCACTATATTCTCCTGTTTAGTTCCACTTGGTTCTAAGGCTTGCATCCACACCCTCATCTAGTAGAGCGGACAAAAAGACACACATCTCAAGGCAATTATTCCTAGAAAAAGAACAACCATCCTCCTGTCGTGACGCCAGCAATCGACTAAGCAACGAAGCATCCTCTGAGCTTAGTATGAGTTATCCAGGTTCAACCTATAGTTTATGTCTGGACATTTCCGAATGTTGTCATCCTAGCTCCATCTGCCTTGGCAGTTCAGGTCCGTCTGTATAAATGTTAAGAAGCGATTCTTGAGAGCTCTTCTTGTCTGTCCATCCGACTCGTGAAGAAAGTGATGTCGTCGGAGGTTCAAAGGGTGTTGGTGGTCGAAGACGCCTCGAGTGGGATTAGCTTGGATGCCATCAAATGCGGTTTGCAGGGATTTGAGCTTCACCCTGGAGACAAGGTTGTGCTCCTAGCGGTTCTCCGAAAAGTTTACCACCCATGTAAGTAAAGCAAGCAATATGCACGAGAGTTGCCACCAGACATTTTGGGTCCAAAAAGAACATGATAGTGCACAAATGCACGCACAATTAGAATCGTATACGAGGGAAGTAGAAGAAATATCGTGGATTGATTTCACTCCGTGTCCTTTTCTTTTCTTCCAGTGGGTTACCATATTAAAGCGGGCTCAAGTGCATGGATCGGATCGAGCCAGAAAATTGTTCAGAAAGAAGTGGAACGGATGAAGGAAGAATACACTTATGCCAACGAGGCTATGGAGGTTTCCAAGCAATGCGAGTCTATGAAGGTCAAGCACGATTCATGTCCAATGTCGTTGATATTTTTCTGCATCATGTACTTCAGTAGTTGTGAGTAGATAAGTTTTCTGCTGAAGTGAAAGATCCATTTGATAGATACCTGGAAAGTACATGCTAAGGATGTAGCAATAAGAAGTTTACTGGGTCCCAACGTGTTAAGTTACCGTGCCATTTCTTAACGGCATTATTCTATCTGAGTTCTTGGTCACGAGGTGATATCCATGCTTACTTCTTGTATACGAAGCTCAGAACTGCAGAAAGCAGGGTTCTTGATTTTTCGTCTTCTACAATGGAAGGTTCAATGTTTTTCCTTGATTAGCTGTTATTATTTCAGCAACTATGCGAACGCTGCAACAATATTCAAGAGAATATTCCATCCTAGCCGAGATGTGCCCCTATTTGATTCTGTTCATTAAATGGCTAATACAAGTCTTTTGTTTGTCTAATTTCAGATTGAGTTGGACATAGCTGTCCGTGGAGAAGCCTCCCCAAAGGAAGTTGTCCTAAGAGTCGCTAGAACTTTTGAGCCATCATGGGTGATACTCGACGGGTTAGTCGAACCTTTTGGTCATGAGACCATTTCATGATGTTTTGAATGCTAGTTGGTATTTCTACTGTTAGATATCTTAGATTCCATCCTAAATGACAGTATAGGGTCCAATACTCGCCACATAAAATCATAGACCAAAATATTATGCAAACCAGATTGAAATACAACAAGATAAATAAATCCAGGAGATTCATCCCTTATTGTTGAAGCAATCAGAAAAGAGATGATGCATCTATTCTTACTCGACTGTCCACAGTTTGAAGGTAATAAGAGCGAATAGGGAACAATTTGATTATCTATACTTCTGGACTCACAGGAAGAGCAAAACACATGTACTGTGTGTGAGGTTAAAAAAGTACTGTAGTACAAGATGACTAGAATGATTATATGGTAACAATTTGTTCAAGGATATTTGTCTACGGACATAATTTCATAAAGTTTATTACCTTTTGAGAGAAAGTTTCACGAATACGAAAGAGAATATAAAGGTATCCGACATGAGCACACTAGGAGTTCGTATATTGTAATTCTAATGTATCCTTGTTGCAGGAAAATGAAAAAAGACGTGGACTATCTCATTGCAAGACTCTCATGTGGTGTTTCGATAGCGAAACGAAACAACACCTTGGAAAAGTTGAGACAGCCGCAAACTCAAAATCTTCAGATACAACACGTACACATTTCAACTGACTTGATAGAAGGAGATGTATTTAGACAGCCAAAAGCACAAAGTCCTCAGAAACAACAAATACACGACTCAACTGATTTGACAGGAGGCGATGAGCAGGAGCCAGAGATAAAAAATTACATTTGTTCAATCTGCAATAACAGACGTCCAAAGAGCGGATGGAAGAGAGAGTTCACTTATGCAGAGCTTCATGCTGCTACTGATGGATTTTCCGCTAATAACTACCAATCAGAGAATGGGTTCGGAGTAGACTTCAGGGGAGAGCTGAATGGACTGAAGATTAGTGTTAAGCAGCAGAAAAATGCGAGTTTGCAGGGAGATGATAAGAAATTTCAATCCGTCGTTCATATGCTCAGTGAAGTTAGACATGAACATTTGGTCACCCTATTAGGTTTCTGTCTGAACAGAAACCACAGGTTGCTTGTTTATGAATATGTCTGCAATGGTTCGTTGGACCAACATCTATCAAGTAAAAACCACAGTTAAGAGCACATTAACTGCTAATGTCTCTCAATAAGTCCGCATGTTGGAAATTTGCCTCATGTATACATTCAGACCATGAACCTAACTAATGAGATATTTGGTTTAACTAATGCAGTAGATCCTGGTATGCTGCTCACATGGGATCAACGGATAAAAATTGCCATGGGAGCTGCCAAGGGTTTAAAGTATCTGCACGACAACAACATTGTCCACCGAAATTTGAGATCCAACAACATCCTCTTAACTCATGATTATGAACCTCAGGTAAGAGTTGCGTAATATGTTTGGTTATGATTCTATATGAAAGCTGTGGACTTAATTTTAGGCATAACAAGATAATCACTCAGTTGTTTTGTGACCCCCTTTTCATATTAGTGAAAGCTTTTTATAACCAAGGGAATGCAAACCCATTTACAAAATGGGCATATTTTATCTATTGGCCGTTGAAATTGCTAGACGTTTGCGCACTCAGGTCTTTGAACATCTCAACATAAGCAAATGGAAAATTCATATCTATTTAAATCAATACCTGAAAGAATAAGATCAGAAATTTTTCGAAAGGTTTATACTTTTGATGGACAAATAACCTAGGGTAAGAAGCTAGTAGGTCAAGCGAAGTGAAGCTCACGCACTCATGAATTAATCCTGATCTGATCACCACTTTATTTATGACTTCACAAATCATATGATATGCTGTACTGCTTATGTATCAGCTTGGAGATTTTGGCCTTAAAATGACTCTATATGAAGACTCTGATCTCTCATCTGAGACGAGAATTGCAACTATACCATACTTGGCTCCAGAATATGCAGATTCTGGCGAAGTGTCTCAAAAGACCGACTGTTATTCCTTTGGTGTCATACTGTTACAGCTGATAACCGGATTGAGAAGCACAGATCCGTCATTTGGAAAGCATAGCATTGTAGGATGGGTAAATGTCTCAATGCTTCATACCTATTCTGCTTTTATGTGGGATTCTATTGATCTAGCAAAGCAAGACACGATTAATGAAAAGTGCTTCCAGTTCATTTTAAATCTGATGGTGTAAGTAGGATATTACTATCGAATAAGATATGTTGCATACTTCACTCTCTGAATGAGTGCTTTAGTTTCGGGTCTGAAAACTCTAGTACATACATTGTTCTGCTTGAAATGTTACAGGCAAGGCCATTGCTAAAAGAAAAGAACTACCCAGAATTGATTGAACACAGCCTGACTGACTCTTACGATGTCAACCAACTCACTTGGGTGATTCGAGTGGCGGTTAAGTGCATGAAAAAGGACCCCAACAGGAGAATATCTATGGATCAGGTCAGAATCGCAAGTCATAAGTGTCATTAATATATGCTACTGACTGTGCACAGATGCATTTCTCCTCTCCTTTTTTATGTTTATCTTCCATGATTGAAGTGCGGAAACAGTATCTAATAGTCCATTGATCAGCAATCTGATATCACACCAGGCATGGTTCTCTCTTGTTATCAGAATAAAGAAAAGTCATTTTTTGCTTTACTCATACTCCTCAGTAAAGGATTATACAATGCTTACGATCGGTTGTGAAGCACCTTTGTTAATGTAGTTGGAGCATCTCTATCATCTTGTTTTTATCAAACTGTTCTTGACGAACAGCTCTGCGTTCCACTTCTAATCCATTGATTTTTTATATTGGCATAGTGAATGGTGAAACTAATAAGCATCAAGTGACTGTCCTCATTTCCTCAAATGCCACTACTTTCGCATTAGCGCGAACAACATGATCACGTCACCTATAGATTTAATTTCTTCCCAGCCTTCCACTAATTCAATTTTCTTACCCAGATTTAGGCAGTCTGATTGTTATTTGACTTAAACGCAGGTAATTCATGCATTAAGTTACATAGTAGAAGGAAAAACTCTCCCGGTTATTAGGGACCGACCAAAACCAGAAGCAATTGGTGGCACCGACAACTCCTCTGCTGGTTCACTGTGCATCTATGAAAGCTCCACGCAACGACCATCATCCCCAGGTGGAATGGATGATCTGACAACAGGATTGGTACCATCAATTACTGCAAAAGAATACTACAGGACAACAATTGCCAATTAATTGTAGCTTATAGATTCTCAGCTTTGAGATACTCGCAATAAGAGTATATCCTTCCCAGAAATTGTTTTTGTGATACATTGCTTTATTATTGCTTCCCAAAGATCAGCTCCAATGATGTTTTCCACATCCACACATAAAAGCAGTCGTCCTCGACAAAAACAAATTCTGTACAACGAACAATGATGAACTCATTTGAAAGAAAGGAGATTTTGACCATTTTCTTACCTGAAGATGACGTTGGCTTAGCTCTTTGATCCATTTCCAGGTTTATTGCAAGTAAAACACCCACGACAGAAGAGACATATTATTCACCACATAAATTCAGTCTTCCACTTTGATCTTGTTGGTTTCGGACAACTTTAAATCGATATATTAAACAAAAAAACATTCTTAAGAGGTTTGGTTCTATGACAGGAACTTATCCTGCCATGCCAAGGTTTGTTATTCAGCAAGTGGGCTAATGGAACAAGAAATAAAGCCTAGGAAGTAACAGCACACTATAAAGCCAAATTAACTTTGTCCTCCAAAGAAGCAATCCTAGGAACACGATGGGATATCCCACTCCAAATTCTAGAGGTCCAAATACTCTTGTTTGGATTTCCTAATCTTAATTAAAACCCACGCAACTCATAACTTTCACCAGCACATTTCTTCAGTGGATTAAAGGATGAAGGTGGATACGTGTTCCCGCATCTGGAGCAAACCAGGAAATCATTGGTGAAGAAGTTGGCCACAAGGAAGAAAGAACAGTAGGTTGACAACAGCATAACTATAAGTGGGGGCATTCAACTGTATGAAACACTGAAATTCTGAAGGAGCTGCCAGAGGCTCCAAGTATCTGCATGAAAATAACATTTTGGCAAGAATATCATGTATGCCTGCTGTGGACTGTGTACAAATGGGATCTTATATTATGTAGATTGAACATCTTATTTTCATCTAGTCTCTTGCAAACTAATGCTTTGCTTGAATCAACATGGCTCTGAAGCGAACCAGCATGTCTCCGTATTGCTTAGGAATCTACGTAGTAGTTAGTGCATTTGACCCACTATTTTTGCTTCTTATTATACTCGCGAACTATTTACAGATAATTGACGATTTTCAGTTGTACTATTGCTTCTGAGTAGGGGAATCGGTCGGATGCAAACACGTAAATTAGGTTGTTGAACCTGAGCAGTCCCGCTCTTGAGAATTTTTTTCTTAGTTCTCCTTTCTATTGTTCAGGTATTTCTCTTTGTCAAATATATGACCCTTTTGGATGAGCTTGGGGGTCGTCCAATTTCCAGGAGAATTTTTATGGGCATAGGGCAGCACTTCTTCATTATAAACAAGCCGTCTCTCTGCAAAACAGGCACGATGGTGATGTCGAGGTCCTTTTTAAGTCCATACAAGAATTAATTGTCGGATGACCATGTTAAGGAGAGAAGCTTTGCCTTACTAGATAAGTTAGATAATGATCCTTGTTAATCCCCCACAAAAAATTTTCAAGGTGTTTCCATATTCGACTGATGAGAGTTCGACAAATAATTATACGCCGTTCTTAGTGTTGAGAATCTCGTTTTACAGTAGTGTTCATAGATGACCAGTTTAACCTCTTTTCTTTGTTCTTTCCTTTTTTGGCCACAGAAAAGTTTAACCTATCCATATTGCATACTTACTTCAATTTTGCAACCCTCCCCTGATAGTATACCTATAAAACTCCTTCGGATCCTTCATTGTCCACAACCCAGGATTTTATTTTATCATCGATCCAATCACTGTTCACATTTTTTCTTGTTCAGTGAAAAACTATGAATTTGTCTTACTCAAAAGCTCGCGGGCCCAGCTATGGAAAAGGATCTGTTATTGTCCATGCCCTAGCCATCGCTTCTGCAGGATCAATGGGATCCCAATCTCGATTTCCTAGGTTGAGGTGATAATTTCATATCAATCCGAACCAACCCATATGCTCCCATTTTTAATAGTATTCCAGCTAAAATTACGATGAAACCTAGAAATTGATCACTGATAGTTGTTGTCCATCTTCTTAATCAGCTTCAGAATAAGTTAATTTCGCGTCCTTCTGTGAAATTACATATTTACATTGTCCTTGACACCCTGTTGGTTCATTGAACCACAGCATCTGCCCAATGAAGTCCCTGGTCATGTTTAGATTATTTGAGAAGACCAATAGCACTTTCACTTGTCTAAATTCATTTCCATGTTCAGATAATGAGCCGTACCTAAGCAAAGCATATTCTATGGTTTATCCCTGTTCCATTGAAGCACCTCATGCAAAAAAGAAACACACCAATCACTATGTAGAGTCAGTAGTTTACTACATTCCCTATCTAGTTCCATTTGGCTGTTAACCACAATCCTAGACACAATGAAGTTAAGGATGAAGTGGATAAAAAGACATACTTCTCAAGGAAATGATTTCTCTTAAAAGAAAAATAATCCTCCTGTCTTGAGGCCATCAATCAACAGAAAAATCATCCTAAGCATAGGAAGTAACAGATAAGGTAACAATGTAATTATTTCTTTCAATTGCGACAAAGAAACTCTGAGGTGTATGTTGCATTATATACATCTATTCACAGATTATGTCTGGACAATGGTCAATGTATTCACCAAGGTCCATTTGCTTTGGCCAGTTAAAGCTCGTGCCATATTCAACATAAGAACTGAGTTTTGAGAGCTTTGCCCACCTGCCATGCTCTCTAGCCTTCAATACTTTGACTTGATAAGAAATCATGTCTGCAAAGGCTCAAATGGTATTGATGATTGAAGACGCTTCACCAGGAATTAGCCTGAACACGATCAAATACAATATACAAGGGTCTGTGCTTTCCCCTGGAAACAAGCTTATGCTCTTGGCAGTTCTCCGCAAAGTTAGCCACCCTAGTAAGCAAGCTAGGATGATGCATAAAACTCTTGAGAGAACATGGTAATGAGTAAATGCGTCCACATATCAGAAACTCATAGGAAAAAAGAAAGAAAGAAATATCGCTACATAGATCTTGCTCACCTTTTTCTATAAACTCCACACTTTTTTACTTGACCTTATCCCTTTTCGTTAGTGGGTTACAGGATCAAGATGGGTTCAGGTTCATGGCTTGGAGCAAGCCAGAAAATTGTCAGGGAAGAAGTTGCACCTAAGCGAGAAGAGTACACCAAGGATGGCAAAGTTATGAAGGTTTCACAGCAGTGCAAATCTATGAAGGTCACGCAATGCCTTTCTGCATTATAGTCTTCAGTAATTGTAACTTGGTAAATTTTCTGTTGAAATGGAATGTCCAATTGAGCAGGAACGTGGAAAGGGACATTGTAAACATGCGGTGAAAAGCTTTGGGCTGTCCAATCTCTGATTATTAAATAGACATTCTATGTTTGACAACTGCAGTCAATCTAAAATGTCCCTGTACAACGTGGATATCAAGCCCAGGATGCATAAAAGTTATTGATCTAACCAGAAAACAGAACTGTGTCTATGTTACAAGTATGTGCATCCTTCTCTTCTAACATGAGGATACAGCCCAGTTTAGCTGCTAATATTCGAGTGCAGTTCCAGAATGTGCGCAAGTGCACAACTATATACTGCAACACGTTCTATTATAGGAGAAATCTGCCCCAATTTGATTCTGTTAGTTAAATGGCTCTTTGTTTGTCAAATTGCAGATTGAGCTGGATATAGATGTCCAAGGAGGAGATTCTCCAAAAGAAGTTGTCCGAAAAGCTGCTATAACTTTTAGGGCAACATGGATAATTTCGACAGGTTAGTTTTAAACTTTTTGGTCACGAGACCAACGCAGGATACTTTGAGTATTGATTGGTGTTTCTACTGCTATAGTTAATCTTATTTATACCTTATATTTCGTTGCAGAGTACACTAAATAGTCTACAACTTACCAGCAAATTCGCGGACCAAGATACTAGTGACGAGAAATATGTTGAGCAGATACATATCTCACTGTTAAATAAAGTGGAAAAGAGATTTTACATCATCCGTAACTGTCCACAGCTCTGAGGTAAGAGGAGCTAAATGGAATAAATTGATTGATAATGATCACATGTTAAGCTAACAAAGTCCTTCACGTATTTTGGTTGTGTGATAGATTGAACACTACTGCATTACAGGATGACTTAAATGGTGATTTTGAAATAAGTAGCTTCAAAGGCCAGGCTAAATGACATGTTTGCATAACTTAATCGCTCTTCTTGAGCTGGTAACCTATAATAGACTCGAAAGATACTAAAATTTTCCTACATGAGCACACCCTATTTCTTAATTTTATAACATTCTGAAAGTACCCTTGCAACAGGAAAATGGAAAAAGATAAGGATTATCTCATGGCAAGACTCTCATGTGGAATTTCAATAGTGAAACGCAATCCCACCTTGAAGAGCTGAGACAGCCAAGAGCACGAAATCTGCAGATGCAACATATATGCAACTCTAGCAATTTGACAGGAAGTGATGAACCAGATCTGATGAGCAAGCAATACATATATTCCATTTGCCGCAACAGACGTCCAAAGATGGGATGGGAGAGAGACTTCGCTTTTGCGGAGCTTAAGGCTGCTACCAAGGGTTTTTCTCAGAAAATGGCTTCGGACTTTGGAATAGCCTACAGGGGAGAGCTTAACGGACTGAAAATTACTGTCAAGCAGCACCAAAACACATGCTACCACGGACGTGAAAAGGGATTCCAATCCGAAGTCCGTATGCTCAGTGAAGTGAGACATGAAAATCTGGCAATGCTGTTAGGTTCATGTTCAGAAGGAAATCACAGGCTGCTTGTTTATGAATATGTCTGCAATAATTCCTGGGCACAATCAGATTCTCAATATGGCATTCAGGACTCCTCCTCCTCGTGGTTTCTCTTTGATGATAAAATCTTCGCTACACAAACAGAGGTGTTCAAGGAATTTAAGCCTTTAATCAACCTGGAAGCTGGTTGTTCAAGGACGTAAGGAATATCTCAATTTTTCAGAGAGGATAGAGCTGAAATAATTGTCATACTTACAGGATCAGACCTATGCGCAACATTCATGATCTCAAGAAAATTCAATGAGCTGATCAGTGCGTACTGTCATATGAATATTCTGTGACAGATCAAAGTCACTGATTTGACCAACCGGCAAACGCTATAATGCCATCAAACTAACCGAAACACGACATGAACTTTACACACATAGTAGCGCCACAGTGAATGGCACGGAAAGAATGCCTAGAAACAATTGGAATACTCTCAAGAAAGGTTGCTTTTTGCCCAAGCAAAAGCGGCGAATACAAGACTGATCAATCACCTTGTTTCGTTGCATTTCTTGCTCAGTTGCTGCTGTATTCAACTTAGAAACGTCCACTTCCTTTCTGACTGTACCCTGTGAAGCCATCACAGCAGGCTTTCAACTATAATAAATGGAGAAATAAAAAGAAGGAAAAGTTCTATTTGTTATGCCGAATTCTATCCATCCATCTTAATATATATATGATAGATTTGATAGCTATTCACAATAATTAGTAAACAAATTTTGTTAATTTTCTTGCGGTTAATCATATGAAAAATTTTCTAGAATATCTGCTCATAATGAGAGTATATAATCATTTTCTACCGATCATTTCACAAAATCCAATAACTTTGAGCTTTTGAATATATGACACGGTTTAACCCCGGAGTTCGTATTTTTCTCATGAACTAATACTAAATTTGGAATGTTATCTAATGATTATTCTTAATAGCATTTACTACAATTGGGCAAAACAAGTAACATTGATTATAGAGTTTTAAAAATTTGAAATGTAGATAATGCCCGGCCCATATATGGACCGATCAGGTCCGCTTCTACCGGTTTCCAAGTCCAATGGGAAGCAATTCGGTGCTCATCTCTTTATGAGCAACCGGGTCGGTTTAATTCAATTCGGTGAAATTTGATCTATCTATAGTGGAAATAATGTGGTCTATGGTGGTTTTGACAATTATTGTGAGTTGGATGTGTTGTTCTTTGAAGGCTTTTTTTTGTTGTTGCCCATAATAAACTTAAAAGAGGTGTCTCTTTATGGTCGGCATCAAGTGAAATCTGTAAAGCAGAAGAAGGAATATTATGGTGCCTTTGTTTCACTGAAAACTTTGTGATAAAGGAGAGTATTTTTCATTAAAATTATTTTAAAGGAAAATTGTTAGTTTTCGTTTGTCTTGTGGTTTAGGAAAAGTGATTTCCTTCTTGCCAAAAGGGGTTTTCATTTTCCCACGACTTAAGCTTGTTGTTTTCAGTCCATGGAAAAAGTTTTCCTTAGATCGATTAGTGTTCCGTCATCCAAACATCGGAAAGTCAGAAAACAATTTCTAGGAAGCAATTTTCCTTCAAACAAACAGACCCTTAGTTGGTTCTCCTTTCAAAGCCGGAAAAGTGGATTCGTTTCAGTGTTTATGAGCTCAGTCCTCTGATCGAGCCATTTTGCCTGCTCTTTGCATTCTTCAGTACTAGATCAAGTAATGCTCTTTGTATTCTTTAGTTAATTTTCCAACTTTAACTGTTGGTTAGTGTCCTAGTCTTCGTAGTTCTCTTGTGATTTAGGGATGATGTTGGTGCTCTGTTGCTGGGTGATCTGCTGTTGCTTCTCGTTTTGCCCAGATAAAGTCCACAACTGGTTTGCTTATCTTATCACTAGTGGAAAGCTAGGAAAAGGAGATGGCATGAAGCTGGTTTCATTCCTGATGCTCTCTAATTGTAATGCTGTATTTGATTATCGACTTAGATTGATTGTTGCATGTCGACGTCATTTTTCGCAATGTTGTATTTGATTATCGACTTAGATTGATTGGTTGTGAATCTGTTAAGGCTAAGGTGCAGTTGTGTCATGCTCAGCTATGTGCAAATGGGGATTTGGTGTGGTAGATGTAAAAACTTTCTATGTATTATATTTGCTGGTTTGATAATTAGCAACTCCGAAGATTTCTCACCTTCTTCAGCAGCTGATTTTCTCCCTTAAGTTATTAATTGCTTAATTGTAGGACGGTGGAGTTTATGTTTAAATGGAATTATGGATGCTATCTTTGTCATTTAAGATTGTTGATTGTAGCCTATAAAAAAGGCACGGTTTCCAATCAATTAAGGCTCTGAAGTTTCTACAGGAAATTACTTGCACTCTACATGGTAGGGGAAATGCCTCTTTATTATAAATATTTCATTCAAGCCAACACTTTTGGGTGTTTAAACGATTTTTTGTATAAATATTTTCAGAACAGGAGTTGTTCCATTTTTGTCAAGCCCAGAAGTCACTGAGTTAAGGTTTAAAGTTTGCTGCTTTAGAGTCTAAAGTTCTTAGATCAATGAAATTAAAAAATGAATAAGGAAAAAAAGGTGGGAGGTTCTCGGGTCTACCCTGGAACTGGTGGGTTTGATTCCAGGCTGGATCCAGAGTCCAAGGTACAGTTTCCGATTTCAAAAACTGGGAACCGGCTCTGACAAGGTAGGTTCAGGTTCCTAGTCTGGAACCTACTACCCTAGAACCGATGCACTAATATGGAGGGGTAAGGTCAAGATTTTATTCAGATAGTGTTGATGTCATATGCTGAAAGGTTTTTTGGATTGTAGCATTTAAGCTGAGGAAGTCTTGCCACTTGAATACTGACTTCCCGAGAGAATGACTTTGGAGGAGTGAAAATAGGCTTTTCTTGCCTCTCAGGTTTCTCTCTTTTCTTTTCTTTTCTACTTTTTTAATGCGAGGTGGTAGTTCACGAGTAGGGGTGAGCAAATTGGGATTTGGTGTCTTTTTATTGTGAATGGTTGATACTGTGAGTAGTTAGAGTGTGAGCCTGTGTGGTAGTGTTGGTAGACGTTCTTGTCTAATTTGAAGTGGTATTTTCGTTATCTTGTGTAAAATTTAGATCTATGGAACTTGGTAGTGTTTTGTCAATGATCGTGAGTTGGATGTGTTGTGTTGTTCTTTGGCTGTTACTGTTAATAGTGTTTTTCTTCTTCTTCCTTTTTGGGCCAAAATAAACTTCACAGAGGTTTCTCTTACAATCCGCATCAAGTGTAAAGCAAAAGGAAGTGTTTTTTTTTTAAAGTTCTTTTGCTCTGGGTATATGAACAGTTTAGAATCTTGAATGCTATTACCTATAGCTTGAGGTTGTGATATGATGTTTGAGGAACTTGTTCTTGTACTTATATCAGTGCATTTAATCCTTTTTTAGAACCCTTCAACCTGTGGGTTTTGGATCTATCTTTTTGAAATCATTGCATGATCTGCTACTTGAGGCGAATGGAATTATATATTTTCTTGGATATCATGATATCTTGGGATTTATAGATAAATTGATAGCTGGAGAGGACAATTGTCGACAGTATTCTAATCCTTACTGGATACATGGGATTGGCTTGCTAGATGGAATACTTGGGTCTCTTGTGAAGGGTGAAACATAGCTGCATCCGGTTATTTTCTTCCTTAAATTGTAAGTAAGAAATACAGAAAAAAAAAAATGTGTGTGTAGGCCAGTTCCTGGGTTCATTCTGGAACCGGCTTGGAACTGGCCGGTTCTAAGGTCCACCGGTTTGGTTCCCATTCCAAAAATTGGGAACTGGCTCTGATAGGGTAGTTTGCAGGTTCTTGGTCCGAAACCTACCCACCCTAAAACCGGTATTATCCTTATAATGCTGGTAGCTAGAAGACGTAGTTGGATAGTGGGGATCCGCTTAACTCGGTGAGTGTGTTAGGGTAGATTGAAATTTAGAAGAATGATTGTGGATTTAGTTAATTCTGTTATTTGATCCAGATTTTGATTTTCAAGTGTTTGACTAAATGTCAGTGTCGATTTAGTTTGTTTTTGCATGCATGTTATCTCCTATGTCTGGTTTGGTCTTACTGGAACTCATCAAGAAGTTTTCATTTGTTCGAAGGAGAAGCAACGAGGTGAATGGAGGCAAAATTGATATCCGGCAGAGGTGAAAAATGTATGCCAAGTTGAGAATGGTATTACCATAAGACTGGAATTTGCAATTTTAGCAAACCCTACCTCTTCGGCTGTGTTTACATGAATTGTCATCTTCACTAAGACTGCAAAGCATGAAGCTTGATTCACTTGTCAGATCTGCATATATTCGGCTCAGTCTCAGGGGTATTACAGGACCTTCGCAATCATGCTCATTCCAACACGATTTTGTTCCCAGAGATCCCAAAGCCAAGCCTGAGAGGTATAAATACCCAGCTATTTATGATCCATACGGCCCAAGACCTCCACCTTCTGATAAAATCATTCAGCTTGCCAAGCGTATAGCAGGAATGCCACCTGAAGAATTCGCTCAAATTGGACTTGCTCTTCAAGACAGACTAAGGCATCCCAAGATGCAGTCTATCTCTACCAAAGAAGGCATTGATCTAGGTCCACAAGGAAAAGCAGGATCTGACAAGGCTGAGGAAAAGAAGGCAGAGAAAACAGCATTCGATGTGAAGTTGGAGAAATTCGACTCAGCTGCAAAGATTAAAGTGATTAAAGAAGTCAGGGCATTCACCAATTTGGGGTTGAAGGAGGCTAAGGACCTTGTCAAGAAGGTCCCTGTTTTGCTTAAACAGGGTGTGACCAAGGAAGAGGCAAATGACATAATGGAGAAAATAAGGGCTTCTGGAGGAGTTGCAGTGATGGAATGAGAGCTCCAACCCGGAATCACTATGGAGAGCTATATGGATAAAATAACTCACATGAATGAGCTTTCGACTTTTGTGGAGATGTTCTGACAAATTACAGCCGTACGTTGGAACTCAGAATTGCCAGATGGCATTCAAGTTGCATTCATCTGAATACTTAGCTGGAACTTGCTCTACTGTAGAGTAACTCGTACCTTTCAGATCTACTTGAATTTTGGCTTTAATATGGTGTAGAAGTCTTCCAAAACCATTAGTAATATTGCTGGTGCCAGAATAAAGAATTGCTGCTGGAGCTTGATTGGAACCAACACATTTTATAGTCATGGATGTCTACATGGTATACATATTCTTGATGCTCTAATTTTGTAAATATTTCAGTTGGATTGATGAGATCAAATGCACTTTTTTTTCCTCCTTTGGAGAATGAGCAGTATGTTTGCCATTGACACAATGCGAGAGTAACAGATATCATATTCTTGCACGTGGATTGTGCTTCTGTGATGTTTTGAGATGAGGTGTGGCATTGCGAAGGTCACTTGAGAGAGGGCAAGAGGCCCTTGCTCGTGGCTTGGTGAGTTGTTTGGCCCTTGTCGAGGCCTGGAGAAGACACGGCAGCTGTGCCCTTTTGTTGCACTGGTAGGAGACCTGGTGTGCTATACAAGTTGGGTTAGTTGTAGCATGTGTTGCTTTGACCTGGGGTGCTCTACATGTGCCCTTTCATTGCACGAGAAACAACTGCTGAATATCATGGACAACTCTATAATACCATTCCCATATCTCCTATTTACATCACAACTCGTGCTTCGATATCTTAACTAATCAAGTCAGTTAATAGTATACTAGAATAATACTCATGCGATGTCTGGATTGGCTGAGCACATGAAAATAGAAATGGTATAACGATACTACTGTCATCACAAATGCAAGATTGAAAACTGAACGGATCACTTCTGAGGAAAATCGACACTTGATAGGCAAATAGAACAAAATAAGTCGTGGTAGTCTGGTAGATAAACGTCGTCTGGAATTTACCCACCCTAGAATTGATTGCCCTTCAAAATAAGTCATGGTAGAGAAACGTTGTCTAGAACACTGAATGGATCACTTTTAGGGGAGATTGACACTTGATAAGCATACAAAACTGCAAATGAAAGATTGAACTAAGCTGTCTCTTATCCGAATACAAGTTATCAGTTGACTCTCGCTGGTCGATGAGTTTTCTTCGTTATTTGAAATCTTTTATACTTTAGCCACTGATATTTTCTCTTGCTTAATTTTCAAGCTACTTGTTGATAATCTTTCTGGATGCTAAATTCATTAATCCCAAGTGCTTCCTTCTCTTTTAACTACAATTAGAGTGCATTGGAAGTGCTTATTCTAGCATGCCTACAGATCCAGCGTGCATACGTCTGATACATCGGTGAGGATCATGATGCATCCGGCCTATTTTCTTTCAACCACAGCCAAACATGGACGTTAAATTTTTTTCAAAGCAACAGCTACATACCCTGTCACAGTTGAAAAGCGTAGGGAAAGACAAAAGAACAAGCAAAAGTTGCCACACAATCTCCAAATTGATGTCTGTGGACAAGACATAACCAGTCAGTTGTTTTCAATTTCTTCTATATCAGGCCACAAAATGAACCTTGACTAGAAAAGGACGAGCACATTTCCATGTTTACCGCTGGATCCAACAAAATACCTGCTATAGACAGAAGCAACGTACTAGCCATTTAGAGTCACCGCTCTAGTTGGTCCCATACCGTTTTGGCCCCTGTCCATATTGCAAGAACCAAACTTCCCCAGTAAACAAGGAGGAGATGAACGTCTAGTCAATGGTAAAATGGAGAAACTCTTGCCCTTCCAGAAGAAATCATAGGTACACAAAGGAATATCTAAATCCACATTCAGACAGTGTCTGGATATTCTTGTTCAGGTTTACCACTACAAACTCGTGTGAAAATTAATCTGGGTATGATTTCTGATAGCTCTTGTTTTCTGTCCCCGTTCTCCACTTCAAACTCTTACCCTGGAAACTCAAAACTGATAATGCCTTCAGAAGCACAGAGACTGCTAGTAAATTGAGGATGCTTCGAGAGGACTACCTGACGCAATTCGGGGTGTCCTAAGAAGCTTCCCCACTTCATGGTGGAGATGAGCTTATACTCCATGCAACTCTTCATGAAGTTAGCAAACCTCATACGTCATCTTTTAAGGCAGGCTATATGCGTGAAACCTCAAGAACTTTGGCTCCTAAGAGGACATGACGACTCACACATACAACCACAACGTATAGAAAGGTGTTAGGTGTGAATCTATATAGGGACGTAGCGAATGGAAGTAAAATCGGTTTTGCTTCCCACCTTTTCCATCAAATGCCGATACAACACTTTCACATTTCTTCAGTGGGTTACAGGATGAAAGTGGATCCAAGCTACAGGTTTGGAGCAACCAGAAAATTGGTAGGGAAGAAGTTGCACGAAAGAAAGATCACAATGAAATCATGATGAAGGTGCAACAGCAATTAAAATCCATGAAGGTCAAGTACCATAAGACACTAGCATTCGTAATGTCTTGCAAACTATACTAAACGAGCGTAGAATTTCCAGATGATATTTTGTTAATAAGATGGCTAACAAGGTAGGGTCTTTGGGTCAAAGGTCAGGTTGAGTTGCATTTAGATGTCCGGGCAGAATCTTTCCCAAAGGAAGAGGTTCTGAAAGCTGCAACAACTTTTAGGGGCACATGGATAATTCTTGACAGGTTAGTTAAATCTCTCTCTTGGGAAAAAAAACAGCGCATGACGTTTTGTTTAATGTTCTTGAATGTACCATGTCTTGTTCATGAATGACCAGAAGATATCCTTGATGCCATTGCAGGTAAATGAAAAGGACAAGGACTGTCTCATGGACAAACTGTCGCGTGGTTTTTCAGTGGTCAAACGTGACAACACCGTTGAGGAGTTGAGAACCGAAAGAGGGAGATGCGCAGATGCAAAACTGAGACGAGGCTAGCTACAGGACAGGATGTCAAAAACAAGATTTGGTATTCAGGAATTCCATTTGTTCAGTTTGCAATAATCGACATCCAAAGGTCAGATGGAAGAGAGAGTTCCCTTATGCAAAGCTTCATGCTGCCTCGAATGGATTTTCCCCCAGACCACCTATCTGATGGTCGATTCGGTTTTTTCCACAAGAGAGAGCTAAATGGAGTTAACGTTACAGTTGAGCCAGCATATGCAATGAATCAAGGAGAGGAGGAATTCCACCCAGAAGTTCATATGCTTAGGACAGCCAGGCATGAGATCTTGGCCATATTGTTGCCATGTTCAGAAGGAAAGCACCGGTTGCTCGTCTAGAAATGTGTCTGCAACAGTTCACTGGACCAATTCCGATCGAGTAAGAACAGAACACATAAAAGTGGCTGATTACTGCTCAGAAGTTGTCATAGCGGCTCCTCCATATCTCAATAAATTGGTTGGTACAGAATGTTGGTCCAGGATATATGAAAAATGCTATGATGCCATCAAATTAACTGAAACACTACATGTAATTTACACACATAAAAGTGCCTCAGCGAATGACACGAAAAGAATGCGTAGAAACAATTGGATCACTCTCAAGAAAGATTGCTTTTATCCCAAGCAAAAGCAGTGTATATAAGACTGATCGATCACCTTGTTGCTGCAGAACACTTGCTCAGTAGATGTTGCATTTCTTGCTTCACGCTTAGTTGCTGCTGTTTACTCAATTTTGAAACGTCTGGGGGAGAGATTGACACTTCAAGAAATAGTGAATGGTCTTATCAACACACAAATGTATAACTTCCCAGGAATTGGATCCATTTGCAACTCCTTTGGAAATATTACCCGAATGGTATTTCTTTCCCGTATTTCAAATACTTTGTACAGTACCTAATAAGTTATTGGGTGTTCTTTTAATGGTTTCAATACCTACAAGATTATTAACATTACCTTTTTTGGAGAATATTAATAAATTTCAAAATCCATTTCGTCGTCTAGTAGTGACAACTGTATTTTTTATTGGTACCGTAATGGCCCTTTGGTTGGGTATTGGAGCAACATTACCTATTGAGAGAATAGTACATATGTATAATTCATTCATATAGGAATCCAAATCAATTATACATAAGGGACGCTTTCTACTTCAGGAACAAGAAATGAACACGGTAATTGGAGCCCAAACACTTTTTTTCACCCGAATAAGTTCGTCTTTTAACTTCCGTATTAAAAAATACAAATCGAAGTTTGAAGAAGGGGAAAGAAAAGGAGTCCTCGACCTGCAACAGATAGATGAGGACTTATTCAATTACATAGTTTGGGCACCTAGAATATGGCGCCTTTGGGGCTTTCTATTTGATTATATCAAAAGGCCCAATTCACTAGGATTTCCTTATCAGGTCAGGTCATTTTGGAGCAAGCGAATCATTTATGACGAAAAGGAGGAGCTTCAAGAGAATAATTCCGAGTTCTCCCTTCGAGCCTATGTCCTATAAGCCATCAAAAACAAGATTTCAACTATATCAAATGGAAAAAAGAAAAAAAGGAAAATTATAATTTATTTTACCGAAATTTATCCATCCATGTTAATAAATATTTGGTATATATGACTATTCATATCTATTAGTCAACTTCCATGTTGTTAATTTCCTTACACATGACAAATTCACATAAATATGCTTACAATGAAAGTATATGATCGGGAAAAGTACTAAAAAAATTATAAACCTATTGTATTTGTACTAATTTAGTTCTAAACCTTTCGATGAATCAATTTAATCCTAAACATTTAAACATTTTCATATTGATAACAATTCAATCCATCCAGCTATTTTTTTTATGGAAATCGAATTGGTCCAGTTGAAATAATAGTTATTAATAAGTTTAGAACTAAATTGGTTTAATTGAAAGGTTTATGATTGAATTTGTACAAATGCAATAGGTTTATGACTTTTTTTATACTTTATACCAGTAATTCCATACACACCCAGTAATTTTTCACTTTTGAATATATCAACAAGGATTAATTCTCAAGGACCGCTAGTAAACCCAACAATACTAGCTATAACATTAATTGACGACTGATAAAAATTCATGATGTTACCTAATTATCTTTCTTAATAGAATTCATTACAACGTAACTGAAAAGAATAGCATTTATTACAAACTTACAAATTTCACAATAAGAATAATGGGCCTAGATTTAGACTCATCGGTTCCCTAATTCAGTCGTGTGAGTTTGAGGATTCAGTTGCACTTAAAATTGTTATATAACAATTTTCAACCACCAATGCTAATTACCATATGAACAAAACGAACCGAGTTGTGTAAAGTGAGCTCAAATTTTTAGTACATTTTGAGACAAGTCAAACTCAACTGAGTCATCACCGCGTGATTTAGTAGCATATTAGTGTGCAATTTCAATTAGACAATCCATCGCCCGAAAACCAAGCAAAATGCGAAAGGATAATGACACAAATCATCCTTAAATTTTGACCAAATATATAATGTGATCCTTGAACTTTTAATTCATTCAATATGGTCCCTCAAATCCAATATATAATGTGATTTATGAATTTTAATTTATTCAATATAATTACTGGACTAAATTGAACATATACAAAATTTCGATAGATCATATTGAATAAATTAAAAATTTATGGATCATATTACAATTTAAATTATAATTTAAAATTATATTGAATAAATTAAAAAATTGGAGACCACATAGCAAAAATTCAAGATCATTTGGATAATTTTTCCAAAATAGGAATACATACAGCCGAAAAGTAGTCAGAAAGTCACTGCAAAAGCTTGAAGTTGACGGAGAGAGAAGGGAAAAAAGTGCAGGTGATGATGGAATGGACTCTCTCTCTCTACACTCTCTACTCTCTCCGTCTCCTCGCTTCCATTTGCTTCATCTCGGGAACGCACTGAAGGCCAAGGTACCGCCGGATCCTCTCTGTTCATCTGCATAATCTGTTCTTTGCGTTGATTGTTGAGTGTGGAGTGAATATCTTTGATTCGTTTTCGTAGTTTTGGGGGAGAAGTCGGTTTTAGGTCTGCTATGGAGTTTTTCGTTTCCCTGTTTTCATTCGATCTTTTCGCAGGACTGTCTATCGATGGTTTTTCGAGCTCTCCATTCCTATTTTTGTCTTGGATACACAGGTTCGCTGCATCCCTCTGTTCTAAGAGTTTTGAGGTCATAGCTGTGTTGTTCTTTGGGGAAAGTTCGTAGCTTTTTACATAGAAAAGCACCCCTGTAGTGAAAAGGAGACAGGAAGCGGTTAAGCGCATGCAGTAGCATTTTCCCATTGTGTGGCGGGGGAAACAGATTGGCAGTGAGCTTTTGCTTTTAGAGGGTTTGAGAAATGCAAGGAGGTGTGGGTAATCACTCGGTTCCTCAAGCCGCGTCATTTGATAAGACGAGGGTATTGGATGTGAAGCCTCTACGGGTTCTGAAACCCTTCTTCACCTCTTTCAATGAAAACCCTCCCTCTTTCTCCGTCCCTCCTGGCGGCCCTGTTCCTCCTGGAACATTGCCATTTTACCCATTCAGTGTTCCACAAGAATTTCAGACCTCACAGCCCAATGCCCAAAGGGAAGCTCCAGTTGCTCCAACTCCACTCAGGTCATTCAGGACTCCCGGATCTGTGATAAATGATGAGGCGCCGAGGGAAGATGGGGCAGGTGATAGTCGAAATCACGGCAATTTCGATCTGTGTCCTTCGAGATCTTCCCGAAAGACAGGGAAGAAGAGCAAAGAGTCGGAGTTTTGGGTAGTGGATGGTGAAGGTAATGGTGCCCCTGATTATGTGGTTCCTATTAGTTCGATCCAACGCGAGGATGGTAACAGGAATGTGGTCGATTACGTGCTCATGACATTTGATGGGATTCGGAGGAGGCTTAGCCAATTAGAAGACTCAAAGGAAGGGCAGACTGGAGGGATCAAGCGTGCTGATCTGAAAGCTGGGAATATATTGATGAGCAAAGGGTTTAGGACAAATATGAGGAGGAGAATTGGAGCTATCCCTGGTGTTGAAGTCGGTGACATTTTCTTTTTCCGGATGGAAATGTGTGTCGTGGGACTACATGCTCCATCGATGGCTGGGATTGATTACTTGAATGTAAAAGGTGATCATCAAGAAGAATCAGTAGCATTAAGCATCGTTTCCTCTGGGTCCTATGAAGATGATGTAGGCGATAAGGATGTTTTAATTTATAGTGGGCAGGGTGGGGCATCTGCCAAGAAAGATAAGGAAGCTTCTGATCAGAAGCTTGAGCGGGGTAATCTTGCTCTTGAGAGAAGTTTGCGTCATGCCAACGAGGTTAGAGTCATTCGCGGTATGAAAGACGTTACGAGTCCCAATAGCAAGGTGTATCTATATGATGGGCTTTACAGAGTACAAGAATCGTGGATGGACAAGGGTAAATCTGGTGCTAACATTTTCAAATACAAGTTGATGAGGATTCCTGGGCAACCAGATGCATTTGCTGTTTGGAAATCAATTGAAAGGTGTAAGGAAGTTATCGCTACTCGCCCCGGACTGATACTTTCTGATTTGACTTCTGGGTCTGAGCATGTACCCGTTTCACTTGTGAATGAAGTTGACAATGAGAGAGGACCTGCTTATTTTAATTACTTCTATGACCTAAGATACTTCAAGCCTTACAACTTATCCGATACTTCTCGCGGCTGCAACTGCAGCGATGCATGTAAACCTGGTGATCTCAACTGCTCCTGCATTCAGAAAAATGGGGGTGATTTTCCATTTACTGGAACTGGGGTTCTTGTGAGTCGGAAGCCACTTATACATGAATGTGGTCCATCTTGCCGATGCTCTCCGAACTGTAAAAACCGAGTCTCACAAAGTGGTCTGAAACTCCACCTAGAGGTGTTCAAGACAAAAGATCGGGGTTGGGGCCTCCGATCTTGGGATCCTATTCGAGCCGGTAGTTTTATATGTCACTATGCAGGTGATGTCATAGACGGAACTAGACTGAAGCATAAATTAGAGCAAGGTGAAAGTGATGAACATGTTTTCGATACAAGCCGTGTTTACGAGTCATTCAAGTGGAGTTATGAATCTGGATTGTTGGGAGAAGAATGTTCAAATGACTCTTCAGAGGAGTGCAGTATTCCACACCCCTTGATTATTACTGCTAAGAACTTTGGAAATGTGGCCCGATTTATGAACCATAGTTGCAATCCAAATGTCTTCTGGCAACCAGTCATTTATCAGCATAATAAAGAGTGCTATATCCGTATTGCCTTTTACGCAAAAAGGCACATTTCTCCAATGACAGAGTTAACTTATGACTTTGGGTTTCCGCCTGATGATCGTGATAGTTACATCACAAGGTATAGGAAGAAGAAATGCTTGTGTGGAACTTCAAAGTGCCGGGGTTATTTTGGCTTGTAGTATGATGTGCAAGATGGGAGAGAAGCATAGGGGTGGCAAACCATGGACTTAGAAGGTTAGGAAATTCTTCTTGCCTATCTCTTTCCTAATTCCTGCTGTTTTATACCCACAGTATGTTCAACTCTTAGTTTGTTATGTCATTTTTTTTTCCGTATTTAATACATGCCGTTGGAAGTTGGAACATCTCTTCAATATCTTTTTGGATTTTAATGGGAGTAAATCCTCCAACCAATTTTTGGCTTTCATGCGTGACTAGATTTTAAGGACTTTTAAGTAGCTTTCTTGCTGTATCTATTTTGGACAGTTAAAAACTAGTGGCCTGAGTCATCTAAAACGATGCTTAGATATATCTTTTGTTTACTGTTTCAGTTGGCCATGGCTGACGAGTTAGCACTGTTTTTGTAGGCATAAGTTGAACACTTAACGTGGAACAGTATCTCCATTAATAGTAATTAAAATTGCACATAATGGGTTTGCAGCTAGTCTAAATCTTTTTGTTATTCATATGAGACTAACACTTGGCTATGGCCTTCAAGTTCTTTCTCCTGTAGTATCTCAGTAGTTTTGACTTTGACGAACTGGCAAATTTATTTATGATGGTGTCTTGGTGTCTTCATCCGGGATATTGTGGCATAGATATTTGTTTTGGCTGGTAAGACAGTTGAGATTGACTATTTATGTGTGTCGATTTAAGTCGAGAGAGCTGAACACGTGGATAAGATTCGTCAGGATAAAGAGTTCTAGATGTGGTGCATCATGACTCAGAAGCACTGAACATAAATTTAAATAGAACTGTCTGAAGATGGGATTAATTTCATTATGGTTGGATAAACAATCCATGGTGTATCTATGTTCGTCTAACCTAAAATTTATTTATTAGCAATGAGGGGCACTCTGCGGAAGTAGGAAGGAAGATGGAAATTGCACAGTAGCTGTTGGCTTTAATTCTTTCAATGTAATCAGGAGAAGTTAAGGTGTGATACTTTCACAGTAGATGGAAAGATAGATGCTGATAGAGCTGTGCCCATCAGTGAAGGATCGGTTATGTTGGCAGTGAGATTTGCTGGGATTTGCAGATGCTGATGGCATGGGAAGGTGGAATCTCACAAATTAGTTGGTCCAGGTAGAGTGGCCCAAGAGCAAATTAAACACAACATTTTCGTATCTCGGAGAGGAATACGTGTAGGCAAGTAATACTCAGCAACCTTTTGACATCTACCATGATTATTCCCTGATCATCTGGTGAGGTTCCTATTAGAGATATGATGACTGGCCTCGTAATTCCAGTTGGATTATAAATTGTCATGGATCTGGGCATTAGACAAGAACGTCTAAAATCAGATTTTTTCATCATTTTGGATGATGAAGTGCAATAGGGTAGGCCAAAACTAATGGAGCAGAGGCACTACCTTTTATAAAGCTATCAGAAAGCTATTTTTTGCTGCTTGGTCTTTCTCCTTTTCTATTCTTTACTCAATAGAGTTCACTGCTGTGCAATCTGAGAGTGTGAACTTGGTTTGCTTTATTGTTATTATTTTTTGTATCTTTTACTTGCTTCATAACCCCAAAATTCTTCATGCTTCACTTTCTATGGCTTATTTTTCCTGTGGCCAATACACCGTCATCCATGCTGAAAAAAATTGCATATGGCTGCAGGGTTCTCCTTGTGCGCGACCTTGGAAAGTCTGCATGTTTCGATGAAGCTTAGCTGGGTAAGGCAAGCTGTTGTGGTCATCTAAATCTAAGGCCAGGTCAGATGTGGAAGCTGCTTCAATGCCTGGTCTGTTGCTCTTTCCAGCTTTGTGGATATTAGTAAATAAGTAGATCTAGTATATTAGTGGGACTTAATTAGTTGGCACCTTCAGTTTTCAGATCATCAATGCACATTTGCTCATCAGATTTCCTTTTCCTTCCTTTTTAGGTAGCACATTTGCGATATGTCATATTAGTTTAGTTGCTTTTGCTTTGTTCTTTATTATGGTTGGATTAAAAGCTTCCTCAGATTAATTCAGGGGATTATGTATTAGTCTCACCCTTTTGAATAGCATTAGATAATGTTCCAAGAGAGCTAAACACTATACCAATTCCATTGCGGTGTAGCGTGCCTGTGACGTCCAATCCAGAGTGACAAGTTGAACCAAGTAGGTGAAAGCTTAAAGAGTACCGAGCAATGGTGATGAGAGCTTGCAATTCGAAAATCCATCATGCTCATGAAATTTCACCTTATTCGAACTATCCTAATACTTCCGATTGTGCTATGGTATTTGTAGAAAAGGGTTGGCTAATATATCAAACTAATCACTCTCACATTGGCAAGTCTACCTATGGAAGATGCGGTCCAGAATTCCCGCATGAAACGTCTTGCTTTGCTTTAGAAAAGAAACGGGGAGAATGAGTTTAGTCAGGAAGCAAAACTAAAAGAAGGTTTCAACTGGTGAATGATGGCCAACCTAACTAAGGAAGCAACCTAAACGCATCGAGTCGCATCAAACTTTTTAGTTTGCTGCCCTGAGTGAGGGCATCAAGATGAACAAAGCAAGTGATAAATTCAAGGACCAATGATTGTGCCGTGAAAAAGACAGGAGAAATTATTGGCACCAATTAGGAATTATCCCATTTCGAGTCCGACCCTTAAAAGGCATGGAGAGCTGCCACGCACCCTCTATTAGTCTCCAGCTTTCATGCTTTCTATTGACTTTTGAATCCCCACCACGATGAAAATTCTCATTGCTCATAAGAAATTTACTGAGCGAAAGCAAGGATGAAGACCAAATAGTTATAATCGCAGTTCTGTCGTGATTAGAATCAATTAAATCAAACCTGAGACTAGAAAATGGGGACCCAAAAGGCATTTCCTTGTCTAAGTGGTGTGTCCTATGCTTTTCTTTTCCTTTTGCGCGCATGTGTACTTATGTTCCATGCGACTTCTCCATACCCTACTCAATAATTTCGCAATTTGTCCTACTCTTGAACATTTTCAAGTGCATATTATGTAATATTCACATCATTCCACATGTCGATATCGTCACCGAATTGATAAATCTTCACTGTTCCAACATTATACATGTCGACTGCTACTCGATCTAGAATGAATAGTAATATTCGATTGGTAACTCAGTGCCAAAATATCAAGAGGACATCTAATGTGGAAGCTATGGTGTGTATCTTTTTTATGATCCCTCGGTCCAACAAGATGCTTATGGGTGGATGGATAACCATTGACGATGCATATGCAAAAGCAGCCCACCGCCACGGGGTTGTCCTAAGTTTGAAGGATGAATGTTTCTTTTTCCCTTTCTATGGGAATGTGAATGTCATCCACCAGCACACGCATTTCTTTCCCAAAGCATAAGAGACCATCTCTCGTCTACCATCTACTTCCCTACAGCTCAGCTCGTAGCGTGTCAAGCTCGGGGATTGGGAAAGAAAGGAAAAAAAAAATCAATGATCTCGAATGCGTCAAATCAAAATTCACAACAAGAAGGTATCGATGCATTCGATGTGCAAATAACGCCGTCATGATTCTTTCATCGTTCGCTTTTCGTTTCCCTCCTTAACACATGTAACTAGTTCGAATGAGTTGTCTTTGATCAACAACTCTATGACCAAGGCAATGTAGGCAAAGAAAAGAAAGCTCGTTAGTCCCCCAAAAACGACGGGGATAGAAAAACGAATGGGCTCCTTGAGAAGTCGTAAGATATTGGCAGTTCCAGCTCCGATGGCCCCGACAACTGGGGCAACCAGCATGTGATCATCCCTGACATTTGAAGACTCTGATGTTTCAGAAGAAAGAGGAGGAGGGCGAGATCAAGACCAGGTGGTCCTTACAGGCTTCAACAACAATCGCATCAACTTTAAGATATGATACAGAAGTATTCTCTTGCGGGGTCCTCTTTTGATCAGCCAGCCCTCCCAGTTCTTAGTCTTCTTGAAGATCTAAACCCTCTTGTTTATTCTCAACCCATCATTATTCATTACTCCAGGAATCAGGACCACCGGTTTCCCCAGCAAATTAAATTGACCCGTCTCTCAAAACCCTAAGCAGAAAAGAACAAGAAACAGAAACACACACTCACACTCACACTCACACACACACGGAGGTGGCTGAGTTCTTGGAGCTGACACTATCAAGCAGAACCCCACATGGACCCAATTTGTCGGCATCAAATCATCGGTGCCATGTGAGAGAGAAGTGATTGTTAAGTTCGTGCTTATCATTCATATTCAATGTACTTCTCTTCACAGGCTTCCAAGTCCTTCTCTGGGCCCTAGTTATTCCTTCCTACCGGTGGTATCATCCCATTTTCCATTGTTGACTGGATGCTTTCACTCCTTTTTTGTCAAGGGTGAGCCGTAGTTGGTCGGTTTTCGCATATCAGATTAATATTCCTAAGTGAATCCACCTCTTCAATTAGGGTCGATCGAAGTTATTCATATCCGGATCAGCAGAAGTCAGCTGAAATTTACTTCCTCGTATCCTAATCCGGGAAGCTGCTCTCGTTAGGAACATTGAAGGCTTCGACGGAATCCCATGCTTTTTCGGGAGTGAAGTTGCATTACTCCATTTATCTCTCGAGATGAGATGGATCCGCTTTCGTACGTCACAAGTGTATATATTCACGACACATACATAATCGTCTTTCAGGGAAGAATAACATCCATACTCATTCTAACTAGTCGAACCAGTCGTTCAGGATGAAATAGCGAGACATGGGACTGATATCCATGGAACAGGTATGGACTGGTTTTGTCTATCGAATCAACGTAGCCAAATAAAACCCACCAAGCATTTTCAAATCTGAAAACAACACTATGTAGAGGACGAGGTTTCACGTGTGGGGGGTGGACTTCATCGAGTGAAGTCTTTGTATAGTGCAACTTGTGGGAAGAATATTTATTAAGTCATTAATCATTGTGTTACCACAACTAGTTAGGGTTAGATCTGGATGATGTTGAAGTTGACAAAATGAATGGGCCAAAAGATTTTTTATTTCCTTCCCTCCTTGTCAGAAGTAGAAATGTTGCATACGGAAACTATATTATAAAAGTTCCATTATTCATGCACCTAACTCCATCCCTGGTTACCTCAGCATCATAATGCGGTGCAACCTCCACTCAACCCCATAAGACTTGCGGATGAGAAGGATGTTCCAATATGGTGTCCGAGCAAGTTTTTCTATTCTCTCTCATCGCCACTGTTTTTGTCGCTTCAGCTCTCCCCTTGGTGTTCGACATGTGATCATCATCATGCTCATTTAGCATATTCAAAGCCTTGCATGCGAGGGGTGAGTGCTTAAGGATTGCGTTCGATGTAAATATTGTGAATCCATTTCATGATAATTCGATTCGCATCGCCGTGATACGATGATTTGACGAGCGCGAATGATTTCTAAGATTTTGCGGTCGGCTCATTATGATTATATCATTTCAGCATTTGTAACGATGCGAAAGGGACTTGACATTTAATTTAAGTAATCTGTGATGATCCATCTCACAAGATAAATATTAAATAAGAAGTACCGAGACAACAAATTGATAGGCATGAAGAGAGAGAAAACGCAATTATAGTATATCAACAGTTATGTTCTATAATATAATAAGAACCCATGGTGGAAGCATAATATGGACAAGGGTTTTCAAATACAGGACAAGGTCTTATCAAAATAAAGTAACAACGAGTTAATTTATTTCATCTTTTTTGGTGCCGACAAGTATACAATTTCGGTTGCTCCGAAGATCATAGGGTAACAAAAGTTAAATCCAAATCCAATTTTTTTAAGGAAAGATGCTCTTGATGGAGCCACCCAATAAATAGTAATTAGTTGTAATCTCTATCTCCCACCTCCTATCTACCAATGAACAACACCTTAAGGTATTGTAAGACAAAGTCGGTCCATTATGTCCAATCATCTCAGCATCTGATGCTTACTATTATATTCACAAACACAACAAGACAAAACAAAGAGGAGAAAATAAAAAATAAAAAGCATTTGAAGTTGATTGCGATTAGTGCATCATGTCAACCGGCTTCTCATTCGAAGATTACTGTCTATCTACTTGCCTTTTAGTTATTCGCATTAGTATTACAATCATTTAAGGTTTTGCCCTCCCCCACATATAAATGAACCATACTATTTCGTACACGGATAGTGGAAAATAACATATGTATTTTCGCAAATAAAATCGAGACGGCGGCTGTTACCTGTTGATGTGGTTTTTATTTAAATTTGACCTCATTCTTTTCGGTTCCATGGGCAAAAATTTCGTGACTTCTTGTATTAAAGATTTATTATACGTGTCATATGAATCTTTCTTTATAAACTATTGTTTAATATTGACTGGCAAGTGGCTCAAGAGGGATCCAAGGTGGTATATATAAGAGCAAGAGACCGAGTTGGTCTTGTGGAAACCAGCATTTCTGAGAAAGTCGTAGAAGAAGGAGAGCAGAGAGTCATGGAGCTTTCATTGTTCACACTGATAAAAGCGATTGGTTCGCTAGCTGCTGTGGCCATGGCGAGCTATGTGGTTCATCTGTACACCACGACATGGTTGAAGTGTGAGAGGCTGGGGAAGAAGCTGAGAAGGCAAGGCATAAGAGGGCCAACACCTTCCTTCTTGTATGGCAACCTTCCTGAGATGCAGAGGATACAGATGAAGGCAAAAGCGGCCATTGATGAAGCAGCTCTTCCTCATGGAGAGTTCATTGCCCATGACTACACTTCCTCTCTCTTCCCATACTTTGAACAGTGGAGGAAAGAATATGGTATGGTAGATTCTCTCTCTCTCTCTCTCTCTCTCTGATTTTCTTCCAGAAGTTCTTCTTAATTTTTCGGTGTTGCTATAATTTTTTTTTTTTTAAATAGTCTAGGGAGTTGATTTGATTTGCACATGCACATTTTTGCATGTAAAACTTAACAGTTTCACTTTTTTATATGACTTTGTTCATCGGTCAGTGCATTAATTAGTTGTAAGCGTAAAATAGAATACAGGTGGTTAGGTATCGATAGTTAGTGTTAACATGTACTTTAAGAGCTTTTAAATATTAGATTCTACTGAAAGATGTTCAGAATTTTACAAGATTGTCTTCTCATTCTTTAACTTTTTTTTGTTGGTGATGAATGAAACGAGACCAATGTCATAAGGACTTTGGTTTATAATGTGATGAATATCACTATTGCATCTGTCCTTCAACCGCCACCAAGAACTCATATCTCCAACGATATCATAAGTATCTAATATTAGGAAAACATACATGCTGAAGGCAATCGGACAAATGAAGTGCTTTTGGTTAAGTATATAGGTTAACTTTCCAGTGATGAATTTACCGATGTCCTAAGAACATCTTTAAGTGGGATTGGTGTGACTATTTCATATGCCGTTCGTTCGTCACGAAAAGCTTACTACATCTCTAACAATAGTATAATCCACTATCTATCTCTCGAATGTCATTGTTAATCTCCCACTTCTTTAATTTTTCAGATGTCATGTGAATGATTTGGAGATATTGACAAAAAGTATGTGTGACAAAAAATTAAAATGAGCTCAGTGAGCTCAGCAAAAGAAAAAGAAAAGCAAGAAAGCATGAAATATTGATGCACTCAACCACGACTGAGGGGAAAAAAAGGGGGGTGCACTTCACTTGTTTCCTGGCTTTTGGACATGATGAGGAGACAGTGCTGCATGGTCTGTGTTTCCTAATTATTTATTGCTGCAACATCACAGCTTTTGTCTATCATCAGCCTGTGTGACGATGAAAACTGTACAAGCAATTTGCTCTTTAGTGATGTCGGCAGTCACCAAATACCTTCCTACGATGCAGGAAAAGTTCACATATAGTTTAATTACAAAAATAATAGGTTCATATATTTATGACATGTAATAAAACAACAAAAATCAATAAATCAATAATAGCTCATGTGCTTTTTATTCTGATTTACCGACCTCTTTTTCTTTTCTATTTTTTTTTATATTTTTTGTGAAAGTGGTGTCTGGTGACGAGGGGCTCACATAAAAGTCAACCTAAATATTCCACGTTCATCCATTAGTACCTTGTAATCCGGGCCAATCAAGGCCTAAAAACATTAATTATAACGTGGGTTTTGATTGCTTCTTGATTTTCACTAATCACAATTGCAACAAGATCAATCTTCTGCAATGACATCAACTGTATTAAAAGTAGGTTTTTTGCAGCCCCCCACAACCGAACAAAAAAAAAACAAGAATTCAAGTTGGCAATTTGCATTGGATTTGTCCATTCATAGTAATATAATAATGTCCCTCTCTCTTATTTTAATATTGGATGGTGTTGACAGTGACTATATACACACCGTTTGCATTAAAAAAAAAATAACGTTGTTCCTTAGCTGTGTACACAAGATCTCTGAATGATAGGGTATATTTGATGTGGAATTCAATACCAATATATCTTAATTGTTTGATTGCTACTTATCTTGGTGGGTTTTGATCATCAAAGAGTTTCTTTCAGCTCCATTACTATTTTCTTATTTTTTCCCATTTTGACTTTTTTTTTGGCCTTGAAGTTTGCCGAGTGCTAATTCCATATACACTATACTCTAGTGTCAATTTTTTTTTCCAACTTCTCCACAAAGAGTTCTTTTATGTTTAATACGCATATTCGAGTATCATTCCTTTCAGTTCTGCTTTCACATCCGAATGTTAAGAACGGAAAAACTTATCGTTCTCATAGGCCTTGATTTGCCTTCGGGCATCGATAGCGACTTAAAGAGAATAAATTATGAGTCTTACCTATATCATAGCTACTCTAGTTTATTCTCTTTAAGCCAGGATAAAATAGACTATAATAGTAGAAAAGTTTGCTAGAAACAAAAGGTCAGAACAAAAGTTCAGTTTTTGTCTTAACAATAGGCATTATTGAGTGAGCTAGAGCCTAGAGGCCGATGTGGGATGGGCCCAAAAGATAAGTTGGCTCCACTTGCTCTATTACAAAAAGAAACAAAAGTTATTTGGCCCATTAAAACGACCTACGTTTGCAAGTTCTGACATTATCATAGGGTCCAAGTGTCCAAGAAAATGTTAGTGGCAACACTTGTCCATTGATTTGGCAAAGAATTTGATGTGCTTTGAGGCTGGAAAATGCAGGGCTGATGTACACATACTCAAATGGAGTGAGGCAACACTTGTACATCAATCAAGTAGAACTGGTGAAGGAGATGAACCAGTGTGCGACCTTGCTGGGCAAGCCTTCTTACGTCTCCAAGAGACTCAAACCCATGCTTGGCAATGGCATCATCAGGTCCAATGGCCATTTCTGGACTCAGCAGAGAAAGATCATTGCCCCCGAGTTCTTCATGGAGAAAGTCAAGGTCGATATGACCCTCCAAATCTTGACTGGTCTTCGTTAGACCCTCGAGTTAGACGAGTATGAGATAATGTGAAATTGTATTTGCAGGGGATGGTGGGACTGATGGTCGAGTCGGCGCAGACTCTGCTGAGGACATGGGACAGCAGGATTGAAGCTGAAGGTGGTCGGATGGCGGAGATCACAGTGGATGAGGACTTGAGGAGCTTATCTGCAGATGTGATCTCAAGGGCTTGCTTTGGAAGCTCCTATGTCAAGGGCAAAGAGGTGTTCTCCAAGCTCAGGAGCCTCCAAAATATCATGTCCAAGCATAGCTTCCTGTTCGCAAACAACCTCTTCGGGTACGTGCCGACCGACGTTACATCCTTCAACACCTTAAACGCCAATTATATGTCGATGTTTTTTAGCAGATTTCTTCCGTCGAAGGACGGGAAGGAAGTGAGGAATCTAGAAAAGGAAATAGAGTTGCTAATATGGAAGGCGATACAAGAACGCCGAAGAGAATGCTCTGAGAGGACTTCGGAGAAGGATTTAATGCAACTGATCCTGGAAGGGGCGATCAACGATCAAAATCTCGACCAAGAATCGTCGAAGCACTTCATCGTCGATAACTGCAAGAACATATACTTCGCCGGCCATGAGACTACTGCAGTCGCTGCGTCCTGGTGCTTGATGCTGCTCGCCCTGCACCCCAAGTGGCAGTCGCGGATACGAGAAGAGGTGGCTCAAGTTTGTGACAACAACACGGTCGATGCTGATGCGCTCCCACAATTGAAGGCGGTAAGCAATGCATTGCGACTATCTAATTTTCTTTCCAGTCATAACAAATCGAACTTCTGAGCGACAAATTAATTCCGTTCTATGAACAGGTGACTATGGTCATCCAAGAAACGCTCCGTCTATACCCACCGGCAGCATTCGTCTCCAGGGAGGCACTGGAAGAAACAACAATCGGGAACGTGAACGTCCCGAAAAATGTATGCATATGGACTCTGATCCCGACACTACACCGTGATCCCGAGATCTGGGGCGCGGATGCCGACGAGTTCAAGCCGCAGAGATTTGCAGACGGCATATCCAAAGCTTGCAAGTATCCCCAAGCGTACGTCCCGTTCGGGCTCGGGCCACGGCTGTGCTTGGGCAAGAACTTCGCGATGGTTCAACTGAAGGTCGTCCTCTCACTCATCGTGTCGAGATATACTTTCTCCCTCTCTCCCAAGTACCAGCATTCTCCGACTTATCGAATGATTGTAGCGCCCAAACACGGTGTACGCATCACGATTCAGAAGATCTGACCGAGTCTTAGCAGTTCATAACTAACAAAATCAGCTCAAGCATGTTGATCTGATTCCTCTTGACGATGTCTCCCGCTTCGTCCCCTCGAAAATCGACTTCCGAGTCGCAAAAGATCATCCAATCTGCCTTGCAGTCTCGTCCATGCCTATTATAGCCCGCGGCTTGATGAATGTAAGAGTTTTTAAGTCCAGATTTAGTCTCCATCTCACAAAATGAATGTATGTATCGAAACCCTGATTAGCATAAACTCCTAGAAGAAATGAAATACTAATGTACTGGTCAATGGCATATACTAGGCTTATTACTTTTGAAACTCCTTGATTAGCATGGACTCTCGAATTAGGAGCTTCTTTTTTTGTGCCATTCATTCCGAATGTTAACAAAATCAGTGGCATGCCATTCCGACTACAATATAATGCTTGCAAGATGCAATCTAAATAGTCCGCGAAAGTAGCTGGAAACATTTGATCCTGGGACCATCAAGATCAAGCAAGTTAGAGTGTGTTTGATAACCATCCAGAATTTCTAATTCTGCTTCAAAAGTAATTCTTGAGCAGAAATCCGTTTGGTAAATAATTACTTCTGGAGCAATTTTTTACTTTTGAAGGAAAATTGTGTTTGGTAAAAAAATAATTCTTCAGAAGTGATTCTTTCCTATTTTCACTTTTTGCATTTTTTGCACTTCTCATTTTCCTTCTTCTTTCCTTCTCACACTCGTCGGCCACTGCCAGTCACCGCCGCTGCCGTCACCAGTTGCCGCCACCGTCGACCGCCCACCATCGCCGATTGCCTATCGCCGATTGTCCGCTGGCCGCCGTTTAGTAACTTAGCAAAAGCAGAAGTAGCTGCCACAAAATCCCACATTTGCAAAATCTAAATTCGTATCTTGTGCAGGAAAAAGTCTCTTTTGGGCTTTTCATAACCAAAACATTCGTGAAGCTTTCTGCCTTAAATTTGTATGTCTTTCTGATGGTGCTTAATTAGGATTTGCCTCAAATCATGAATTTTTTCCAACAAAAATTAAGGAGACCAAGAGGGGCAACTGGCCAGGATAGAATTCCTTTCTTTATGAGAACCGCTTAAGAATTGCAGTCATTGGCCAGACAGCTATTTGTTTTGTACTTCTTTTATGATTTTCAGAATATTACACTCTCATTAAATTGTAGTCGTGTATAACTATCATTTCATAAAAATCACGTCATTACGGTGTAGATACTCGATTCACAATAGCTCTGACGTAAATATTGGTTAATTCTTTTTTATGAATATTTAAAAGTGAAAAGCTGTACTTATTAATATTTAAAATTACATATTATGTTTTAGGAAAAAAAAACCACAAAAAATCTCAAACTGTGTCCACTGTGACACATTTACTCTAAAAAAAACTTGTAACGTCAAAAATCTCGCACTTGTATCTGTGTGACACATTTATCCTCCGTCAAGGTTCCGTCAATAAGCACAGTAAAAAATATGCGTACATAGATATGGTGTTGACATAGTGCTCAATTAACTTAAGTGAAACAAGAACAACATTATTTTGGTTGAAAAATCATCTGACGAGATCTTGATAGAAGGTAAAGTGTAAGGATTTTTATGTCACAAGAAAAGGTTTAAGGTAAATGTGTTATGATAGATATAATTTGAGGTATTTTATATCACAAAAAAATTATGATAAATGTGTTATAATTAGTATAATTCCAGGTGGATTTTTCCTTTATGTTTTTTACATGATTGAAAACAATGAAAATACTTATAAAGTCATTTCCACGCAAAACGCGGGTCAATGATCTTTTCTTTTTTTTCTTTTTTTTTGTCGAACAATGATCTAGTTAGATTGTAGGCCTTAGTATTTCCAACTTTACACACAAACATCGGTGGCCACTTCTCGTGTCTGAAAGGTTGAAAACCATCCGCTCCATATCCTTTTTCCCATCATTTGTCTAAATTTTTTTGGCTTAATTAATCTCAATGGGCCGCTAATTACTCTATTCATATGTACTAGATTATGCTGCATTAGTGAAATGGCTAAGGTAAACTCAATATTAATACGAGTTTAGACATCATAATATGATTATATATCTAAATCATTCAAATCAAGCGTTTAATTAATCGATCAAATTATCTAATTGGATATTTTATTTTGGTCAGTATCGGATTGGATAATTAGCACTTTGACATTAGGTTCTAGCAATTAGTAAAGTGGTTCAATACAGTAACGCGGCGCAACAAAACCCTTCTTTTCTCTCTCGTTCCTGGTTCTGCATCATCTTCTTCATCCAAGTAGAAGGAGAAAGAAGAACAAGCTCTCCAGCCCTCACCATTTCAAGTTTCTTTCACTGGGGTTCAGCAAGAAAAGATTTTTTCTTTCACTAACCCAAAATGGGAAAGATCTGCCTTGAAGTTTGCCTGATTTCAGCTCGTGGGCTGAAGCAGTCCACAATCTTGTGGAACCGCCATTGGTTTGCTGTGGGATGGACAGATCCGAAAAGCAAGTACTGCACGAAGATCGACACTTCAGGGACTTCAAACCCAGTTTGGAAGACCAAGTTCTCGACTTTACTGGACAGCAACAACAGCTCACAAATCCTTACCAAAAAAAAAAAAAACTACAGCTCACAAACGCCAGCTCTTCAAGATCTGGTCTTGCAGGTCGAAGTTTATAGCCGAGACCCCGTTTTCTTCACAGAGAAGCTTCAGGGGACGGCTAGCATTGCTTTGAGAGAGTTTCTGGCGAAGCTTCACGGAAAGAGTGAAGCTTCAAGCTCAATGAATGGCGAAGTGGGGAGTTATCAGTTGAGGAAGAAAAGTTCAGGCAAGCCCCGAGGATTCGTGGATGTTTCCATTCGTGTGTCCGAGGAAGGAGATGAACCCAGTTTTTATACAGGTTCCTTACATTTTTCTTTAGCTGTTTTTCATAAAGTGAAACTTTACTGTGCTGGAATAGAGAAGTACTTGATGCTAGAGATACCTGGGAAGTCTGTAAGTAGGAGAATGTTAGAAGATCCGTTGATACCATCTATGGATTTTGCGTCATGTGTTACATGGATATAGATATAGTGCTCGTGGACAATGACAATCTCCTCTGCAACCAAGAAGCTTTTAAGATGGAAGTTATTCTATAGATGCTGTATTGATTACTGTTTGAAATAGGAATCGTAGTATTTATTCCTAAGGGAATGGAAATGAAAAATAAGAAATATTTTTTGTGACCTCTTTCTCTGATTAAATTTGTATCTTTTCCATGCTGTTCTATATGTTGCATTAGAATCCATCACATTCCACTTGATTTTTTTGAGTTGTAATTGAATATTGTATTCAATCGGCAGAAAGAAAAAGGGTGCGGAAACGGAACCTCTGTCTATACCGAAGTTCCTCGGTCTTTAATTGATACAGTGATCAATTGTTCCGTCGTCTGCAACAATCTCAGAAAATCAAGACTCAAGCTCATATTATTTGATTAAAATTAGTTTCATATGGTTGAGTTTTTGCAGGTAATGAAGGAGGAATAGTGCTCGTGGACAATAACAACCACCATATAGACTTGGGCAGTGAGAATGCATTAGCTCCAGCTTTCCCAACAGGGCCAACACCATTGCCTCTTGCCGCTCACAAGCAACAACACCGACAGAAAGCGGAACAACCCTACACGCACCCCACCCCTTTCCCCATCAACTATGCCGACCACCGCTTCGGAGGGCCAAGCTACACTCCGGCAAGTGGTCCGAGCTATCGAGGCCCATATCTAGCTCCTCGTTTTCCTCCTCCTCCTGCATTGGGCCCACTTCAAAGGGCCGGTTATTTGCCAGCCGCCATTGCAAGAACGGATTATAACCCGGGGAGCTACATAAACATGCCGTCTTCCGGAGGAGCGATAGGACGTGGCGGGGGAGGACGCAGTTTTGGACTGGGAGTAGGAGCTGGAGCGGTGGCGGCAGCTGGGGCCATAATGTATGGTGACAGTCTTTTGTCAGGATTCGATGTCCCTGTTGGGATGCAGGATCCTAGCCTCACCATCTCCCTGGATCCTCTTTTCTGATCAACCAGTAAATTGTGCTCCTGTGGGCTATATTTGTATCTACCCTGCTAGTAGGAGTTACCTGCATACCAAGTTTTTGTTTTCTTAAAATGATTTCTTTGTATATAGTAAGGTTGTTGCAGCAGTTACCGCCAA
The DNA here is from genome assembly GCA_001662345.2 of Metrosideros polymorpha var. glaberrima. Taxonomy (NCBI): domain Eukaryota; kingdom Viridiplantae; phylum Streptophyta; class Magnoliopsida; order Myrtales; family Myrtaceae; genus Metrosideros; species Metrosideros polymorpha. The sequence goes on from BCNH02000010.1 coordinate 644,555, forward strand.
AATTTCTTGTTTCGACATCGCTTATTTAGTGTACCAAATTTATAAGCAGGACGCTCTGCTGCTTCTGTTCTTGGTACATAAAGAGGTCAGGGTTAAAACTCGACGTCACTTCCAATGCCCGGTTTTTCCTTCACTGAAAATCTCAAATCCCTCTTGGCGGTAGGCTCTCCGACTGAACCTGAGCCAATAAAAGTGCCACGAGTTATCCAATAGGTTCCGGAAAATGTAAATGAAGTGGTAATTCGATGTTAAGCAACCATGGGCTGCATTGGTGTCTACAGGCAAGTAGGAGTTACCTAGTTACCGCGTTTTGTTTTCAGACAATGTTTTCTTTGCATATGGTAAGATTGTTGCAGCAGTCACTTCTACAGTTTCTCGTATTCATCGTGTTGTGTTCTTTCCCCCGTTTCTTCTCTCTTCCTCTGTGGGGGTAAAAAGCTTTCAGCTTCTTCGACCAATAAGTTAATGTTAAATTCCGGCTATAACGATCACGGAATCTGTAAAGATTAAACCCACACTATGGTCATCTTCAATGACGAGTTCAAATTAGCGCAGAGGAAACTCATTACAGCAAGAGGCATTCAGGTCCCGAATTGAAGCAGTCTACTTCACAGGGAAGTGAGCAAGATTCATGACAATGGGGTAATTTTGCACACGATGCACTTGGACAATGGGTGACCTGATGAGGTGATGGCATTTTCGGTTTTGGGGCGAAGTTATCTGAAATATCATTGGGATGGAAATAGTAATTCCATCTAATAAAAGTTTCATCAACCACTAAACAGGCCAGTTGGGTCACCACCGGGTCTCCGAGGTCCACCACTGCTTGAAGCCATTGATACTCTTTGAAGGAATTGCATATCCACATGAGATTGGCCACGAATCTTCACTTTTCAAGTAGGAACCAGCCATTATTAATAGTATCCTAACATGATTTTATGTTCTAATACGAAGTCTTCAAAGATCGATCTGTCATGATAGGCAAAACATGATGCTCAAAAGCCACCACATCTACAAGTTCAACAACTGCCATTTAAAGTTATACTTTCAACTGATTTTACTTTATGTACATATGCCAATGGCCAGTAAATGCTAATGCACCTCGACCACAAGTAGATGCATTTGACATATCTATACAAAATAAGTAGGGCGATCATTAAGGCACCTTGCATATATATGTACACTTTATAGACATAAAATTCGAAAATAGAGTGTTCAAATGCCATTGACAAACCTATCTAGGCTTACTATCACTCGAAAGAAAACGATTATATTCCTGCTGCACCATATGCCCTCCATTAACTGGATCAAAACTGCACCTGTAGAAACTGAATATACATGGAGAGAAAAATGTGTTAGAGAGAGAGCGAGAGAGGTAAAATCTCTCAAAATGATCAATTAAAGTCAAATCTCTTTAAGTTGTCAAGGAAAAGAAAAACATCCCTCCATCGTAATCAAAAAGCACAGTGAGCACGCTTTTCAAAAAATCAAGAACAAGTTTGCCTGACAATGTGAAGGAACTGGATGTTTTAAAATCCCAAATATCATGTCTTCACCTTTCAAAGGAAGGGAAAATGGTGAACAGTGAGAAGAAAAGAGGTTATGGGACCAAAGTATCAAAGCACTTTCAGGAGTAAGTGGGATTGTTTGCTACGAAGTGAAGCACCCCGCATTTTCCATTAGGCTTTTCTTAACCTTCACCATTTATTCTCTTGTCAACTATCCCTTTGAGGTAACACATGCAATAGCTTGCTATTTCCCACAGGTCCAGCAGTGACTTGTGGTAATAATCTACTCACAGTGTAGTCATCTTCCCCAATTGTGCAAATAAAGTTCAACAGTTTCATCTGGAAAAGCTATAAAGTAGGCCATGTCTGGATGAACCATTGAACTTTCATTGCATGCTACGATTTGCTTACATGCTTTCCCTCAACCCTCACTAGTTATATCTTGAAGTTAAATAAGAGAAACTCATATGGTAGCTTCATCGAATAAACACCATATCCCTCATCCAAATGCCAGTTCCCAAGTGACCATATCCAGTTCTTAATTGAGAAAATGAAAAAGTAAAAGCCTACACCAACTGCTACCTTTAAGCGAGTATCAGAAAAAGTTGATCAGAAGATGATAAGAGAGAGACCACCATCACATAGTTCTCTTCCAAATCAACAGGGAAAAAAACAAATGAAGAATGTTAGAAGACGGCTGGCGTTTTGCAGAAAAAGAAAAGCCAAATATAAGTGTTATATCACAGAAAAAGCTAGAGGGGCAGCATCGTTTCAGATAATGTAGCCATTCCATTGCTTAGGAATGAAACAGAAAATCCGGATTTCAGCTTCGGAGAATCGATATGAAACAAGGAAAAGAAAAACTACAAAACTAACAATAACAACACTAGGAAAACCTTTACCTCCCATCCATGCCAACGATTATTACAGTATTTTGGGATCCAAAAGCTGCAACAAATTGAGTCTCTTCGGGTAAGTGGAACTGGGCAAATGACCATTCTGAGCTAAAATATTTTGGTAAAACCCCTGAAAAAGAGGGCAGAGTCACAAAGACATCAGAGAGAAAGTTCCTACATAGTGTAGATAACTCTGTCTCAAGAGTCAAGATACATATTTATGCAGCATATCAAATTCTGGATGCTTTGATGAGAAGAGCCTGAAACCCAACAGATGCATTTCTTAGAAGTCCAAAATATGTCCTTCATTTAAGTCCCAAGCAGCTACAAATAAAAATGTCCAACCCATCGAATATTTCCAGACATAATGCATTTGGCAACATCCATACTCTCCTTAAGTTATTTTCTCAAACTTCAAACCAGATCATGTAAAGCTATCCTATTGTTTTTCTACAAATTAGGCTAGAAATTCAATCGGACATCTAAGGAAGCCATCAGGCATATTGTCTCCATTACTACTATTCCTATTCAAAGATATTTCAAACTGTACCTCTCATAAAAGACAATGATGAACCTGGATTGGCACCAGTGCTTGTAGAAATGAGGGCATCAAGCGAAGTTGAAGAATTATGGTACGCTATTGCTGGACTTTGAGCAATGTCTGAATGTGCAGGAGAGTCCTCGCCTGCTATTCTGACTCTGAGACTAAATAGATGGACAGTACCTTTATCACTAGACACAGCCAACCACTGAACATTAGGCGAGAGGGCAACGCTGTAAATTTCAGCTCTGTCCACTCCTCTACGTACCTATTGAAAAGCATGAGAGATGAATAAGAGAACACTTAGTTTGAATGTGAATCCAAACCTCACAAGACCCTATAGATGATCATTCACTGAAATAGATTTTGCATTCACATGGTAATCGACTCCAAAGCAAAGGATTGGCTCCTTATAACCTAGGTTGAAACGTTGTCAAAGACTGCCTTTGCCTTTTTCCATTTGATTCCTTCATTTAGCTAGCAAATAAAATGATTTCTCCACCAGCCTATCTTCTGAAATGCAATAATTTAAGAAGGAGAATAAACTCAGTAGGTTAATTTTTAGTGGCCCATTACCTCTTGCAACTGAGTTCCATCCATCGTGTTAAATATTCTTATCAAAGTACCCTTAGCACTAGCTGTTGCAAGAAGCAGCCCATCCATTGTTAAGGTAAAGCATGCCACCTGAGAGTCATGTGCATCGATGAATTTCGTCATACAAAGTCCAAAATGCTCGATCCGAATCTGTCCTCGACGAAGACCAGGGCAAGCTAAAACAATTGTGTTCACGTTCTGAGAGAGGCAACAGAGTCCCCTAGGATTCGCCACAGTTTCAATTTGATGGAGCAGTTTCAAGTCCATAAAATTGTATACATATATCTTGTGCTCAAGGACAACGACAATTCGATCCCGTCTTAATTTCACACCACGAACTTCTGACCTAAATGCAAATTCACCGATGCACCGGCTCTGATGGTCATCCCAGATTAGAACTTTATTTGGCGGATACTGGGAATTAGCAGCACCACCAACGAGAGCTAGAATGTTGCAACGGAAGAGCATCTCAACAATTTTAAAACCCCCACTTTTCAAATCTCGCCTAAAAGTCTCCTTAAAGGGCTCACAATTATAGATACGGAAGCCTCGGTTCGTGCCTGCAGCAAAGCAACCATAGTCCTGATTCCAAGACACGGCTAGTAGCTCCGTTTCATCGTTGTCATTAAATTCTTGTTCAGGCTGAGCAAATGACCCGGAAGCCCCAGAAACAGGAGAATCATAACTACCAAGCCTTGTTGGTGGCAGCATTCCATGTGGCGTTGAAACGGTAGAGCTCATGGGGGAGGAGGGAACAGTTATCAACAGTGTATTTAGCAAGGATGTGGGAAGCGAGACTACCACGGATAAGATTCTGCCATAAAAAAATGTCATATCAATGAGCTGTACTATCTCAAGAATCCTTACAAATAACTTAGGATATTGTCTACTATCAATTGTAGGAATATGCTGGGCACAGAGTCAAACATTTAAATGACGATGCAACTTAAGAAAAAGGTGTGGTACCTCCAAGGGACTTACATGAAGTGAAAGTACAAATAAGTGCTGCATATGATTATCGAACAGAAAGCAAAAATGTGACAGAGGATGGAAAAAACCAAGAGCACTGTCAGGGCTGCATCTCCCAAACAAACTAAGCAAATATAGCATTTGGCATTGGACAAGAAGACTGCATATCAAAAGAGAACCGCTATTATGCAGCACATCGGTCATGGAAGAAACTCTATTGCTCTCTCACCTAATAGCTAGCTTTAGGAATAAATTCTTCTAAGAGTCAAAATCAATCGGTATCATAGCCAAAACCGTGCTTTTCATCTAGATCCCAGATAGTGGGGCACCCGAGAAAAGATTAGCAATGAGGCGGGAGTTCAATCATCAATAGACTTCCAATGTAAGAGCCGTTTGCCAGGCCAGTGCCAATACAATGCAGCCAACCAAAGAAAAAGCTACACATAGGCAAGAACAAAATCACTAGTAGACTTCAAAAGTGATACTTTTGTGATGATGAAGGTCGATAGAGTTCTTAACACATCAGGAAAGACGCTAAATTAGAATTCCTGGTAGACTACAAAGGTAAGACCTCGCCGTCGAGCAAAAATTTACAAGAGTGAAGCCACTGAAAGCGAGAGCAGTTGCGGGAAAGTCATACATCGGTCGGCCACACAAGAAAAACTTTAGCAGTGACAAAGATCTTCACCCTCTCTCTACCTAAGCTCTTGGGAGTCAGTTCTGTTGAGGGTGAAGATGGAAAGCAGATAAGCAAGCGAGAGCCACGCCATCATCATTTAGCTCTACTGCAAGTTAAATCCATAAACCCAATTCACGTTTCTGAAAGATACCATCTCCTATCCATCGAATTTGAACTCCAAACGACGGGATACACTCCAGACCATTTCCAAACCAAACTCCGAAACACATGAAAACTCGAATCACAACAACAACAACAACAAAAAAGAAAACAAAGCTCAGCTCTACAGACAGTACACGAACCAACGGAAATGCACACAATTCGCGATGGATCAGCTTACGGGGTCCGAATCTTCGACGGATACAGAAACGACGAGCGGAAGATGCGCCGCCGCAGACGAATTTGCCAACGAGGAAGAAGAAGGAGAAGCAAACAAAAGACACAAGCCCCTGGCGAATTTCAGAAACAGCGATCGCCAAAGATCTGGCCGCCGGGGAGATGGTGCTTTACCCTTTCCCGGATTGCGATCTGTCTCGCCGCCGATCGGAGAGTTGGAGAGAACAGGTCGCGCGGAATCGCGAGAAAGGAGACGATGAAGTAGAAGACAGATAACGATATTTTATTATTTTTACAATTTGTTTTGAGTTAGTTGTCCAGGCAATTCTATCCTTGCTTTTCTCTTTAAGGTTGTCGTGTTTTTTTTTTTTTTTTAAATATTTTTGTGAAGATTTTCTTAACATGTAGTTTTGTAAATAAATTTTTAAAATATTTTTAACCCAATTATTCTTTTGGGCCGTACTCTGTTCAGCCCATTATACTTCCACGGCCCAAATATGATGCTACATTTTGGGAAGCTATTTTTGAGGTGTTGTGGTGATGAGGTTCAAGGTCAAGTTTTGTATGTTATTCGAGATTAGTCCAAAAAAAAAAATCTTCAAATGTGAATTCTTTGGTGAGTTTGTTAAATTTTAAGGAGATACCCTGTGAATAGAAAATCCGCATCAAGTGGTCTTGAAATGAGCTCCGAAAGTTTCAATTTCATGAGATCACAATCGATTTACCTGAATCTATAGAATGTTAACTGAGTTCGTGAAACTTAAATGCATCGATGCATGTTCTATCGGGTTTCTTATAAGGAAAATCATTTACTTAATGCCCAAAAACTTATGAGCTACTGTATAGATAAAAGCTTTCTACTCATATTTAAATTGATTTCCACTAGCACTGTATATAATTACAATGCAAAGCACCCAATGTACTACTTTTTATCATCTCAATGAATGTGACTTGGTATCTGTCCAGGGTTGGGTAATGCAGCACCCAATCACAATTCACTTGATGTACCAACCTAGGTTTCCTGTATTTAATTGAGTTTAATTATCCTATGTGCAAGTTGCTAGAAGCATATGTCTTCCAATCAAAATCCAAATTTGGTCTCCCACGCTAAATATCTGATCTCTCTCTCTCTCTCTCTCTCTCTCTCTCTCTCTCTCTCTCTCTCTCTCTAATCAATTAATCTAGTTTATTTGATATTGCATTGTTGTGATATGTCTTTGTTTACAGCAGTTGCGAAATTCTTCTAAAAAAGTTGTGACCTCAATCAAACTAAACAATCTATATAGTCATGACCCAAGACATGCTTTCATCATCTTATGCAAAATTTTGATATTATAAGTTTTGTAAAGAAAAAAGGGAGGGTTGTTATATCTATTTTAATTACCTCCTAAAAGAACATACATATCACATTTATTAATTAAAGACTATAATAAAAAAAAAATTTGCACCAGAGTTCTTGACCTTAATATATGATACAATTGACTCCTAAATCCTTTCAATTAGTACTTGGTGCAACTGCATCCTAAACTTTTATCGGAACATTCATCCTTGCCCCATTATGTTTGGTAAAAGTGATTAGAAAGGATGGAAATAATTATGGGAGAAGAACAGAGTAAGCACTTGAAAGGATTGGATATATATATTGTTTAAATGCCGGTGAGGTAAAAGAAGGAAAATAACATATTATGAGTTATACATTTAGAATTAGGAGTAAAAGAAGGATATAAATGAGAAAATGAAATAACATTGTTTATTAATACACAAGTCCCTCTAAATCCCTCTATATATACATAAAAATTAGTTTACTAACCCTTCTTAATTTCTCCCAATCCCTCGTAATCCTTTTCCTCCGTCTTTGTCCTTTGAAAAAAAAAATCGATTTATAAAACCTTTTCTTACCAGCTTCCCTAATGAAGTAAAGACATATTCTGAGTGTCATGATTTAAACTGCGACAGAGAGTGTCACACCCGGACTCCATACGAATAGGAGAAATGATACAACCTTAAATAAAAACCTATTATCAATATATGTATATATGATAAAACCGGTGGTTGATATTAGAATTAGAGTTTAAAGAATCCACCAAACAGTATATATGTGTATACATCTCCCCCTCTTAATCCCTCTTAACAAGCGTAGCTAAGGGCTAGCAACTTGAGAGTGAAAAGTTGTAACAAAATAGCTGTATCAGAAGATGCAATTGGATCACCTCTTTTGCGAAGAAAGTTAATGTTCTGTTGGGTGAAAAAATAAAAATAAAACTTAAGGTCGTCTCGTAGACAAAGTTTTAGTATACCAAGTAGCCAAATTTCATCACTGTTCATCAGTAGAACTTAATTTCAATTTTTTTAAAAAAAGTGTTAATACTCAATTGTATCATTCAAAAGATTTAGAACTTGCTTGTACCCATTTCGTATACATAAAATATTAAAGACTTTTGGTAAACTTTTTCACTTATAACTCAACCACTCACTCACGAATTTTCATGATTTTACGTTTTATTTTTTGTCAAAATCAAAAGAATTACTTGGGAGTACATATAAATTAAACATCCTCTAATTAAATCATATTCAGGCAACATATAAAAGAAGAATAATCTCTTGGATGGACAAATGCACGAGGCATTCTTGGGAGAACCAACTTGAGCACGAACACAAATCCATCATCAACTTTAAAGTTTTCATCTACACATCATTCAAGATTGTGACAAAGCATTGACAGTATGGTGTCCAATCAAAACATAAAAACTAAAAGTATCTATAGTACGGTGCCGCAGCCAAATCAGGCCCTCTCCATCTGAAATACTTTTCTATTTAATTACATAAATCAATGTTAATTGCTGTTCTGTAGGCTTAATTTGGGACCAGCTAATGCCCGATCGAACTTTAAAAAAAAAAGAGTAAAATATGCATCGAATGGTGGCATTGCACTACGTTGAAGGATTGGACTCTTGATTTGATGAGTAATTATAGTATATGTCGAGAACGTGAAAAAGAAAATACACAAGCGACCTTATCTACTATTTGATTTGAGAGAATGGATAGTCATAATCCTCAAATTAACAATGGATAAGGTCAACCATGTAAAATATTATTAAACTGGCAAAATATGCTCATTTTTTCTTGAATTGAATGCCTCAACAAAAAGAAGGAATTCATAAGTTGAATGTCTAGGCATAGTCATTGTCATGCGGCCGCAATTGAAACTAGATAATAGAGAGAATTCTATCGTTAAAGCCTCATATATGAGAAAGAAAGACATTCTCTTCATGACATTAAGTTTACGTTTCTAGTAAACCGATTCCTAATAACATGTATTATTGAAGTACATTTTCGGCACCAACATTGTTATCTCAAGAGAAAGGATTCAGATAAAATTCCAAAATTATATAGTTTTAGGGTGCATTCATTTCACAAAAAACTCAATATTTGAAAATCATTTTTCAAAAAATGATTAGCTATATTGCCTAGAAAAATTAGTTAATGAAAAATATTTTCATTGTTAACAATAATATATGCCTTACTATTTTTTAAGACGATAAAAATATTCTTCATTTTTTCATTTTTGTGAGTGATATAACTAGACATTTTTTGGAAATATTTTCTAAATCTTTAATTCACCGTGAAACAAACGCATTCTTAACCAGCAATTCTCTCATATATTCATTTTTTTTTTTGTAATAAGTATTCATTTTACTTTCTATGTCCGATCAACTCTAAATTTCAACAATCGAGGAAATCAAAGGACTCCCAAAACAAACGTTTCATGGACTCTCTAAAAACCCACTTAAATACATTCGCCAAACTAGATACAAACCTTAAAAATTCCATATCACTGGCTGTTATAGAGTGAAAGATCGTTTCTTATATTTTAGGGAATAGTGCACTAAAAGTCTTAAAATATGTCACGAAAGTGTAATCAAGTCCTAAAATTATAAAAAGTATAATCAAGTCCTTTAATTTGTTCATAAAACTTTCAAAATGTGCAATCAAGTTCTAAACTTTGTCATGAAAGTGCAATTAATAAAATGACTTATTTGGACGAATTTGACACATTTTATGATTTAATTACATTTTTTGAAAATTTTAAGACTCAATTACACTTCAAAACAAGTTTTAGGACTCGATTACACTTTCATAACAAGTTTTAGAATTTTCAATGTACTTATCCATATATTTTAATAATTAGGTGAAAATCCCTATATTAATTCGACACTAATCTTCCCTGTGGCAGACACTTCATTTATAGATGTGCGCGAAAACCCTACTATCTAAAAGCCCTCTGAACACCGATACCATGAGGTAAAGTAGTTTGCATGTGGTTAATGTGATATGAACAGATGACCATTTTGTTTGCGTTGATACCGCCACTGTTCCATTGTCGAGAAGATGCAGCTCTAAGTCAGGTCCATGGTGTTGAAAATGTATGATATAGAAATGGCTAAAGTCCTACATTAGAGCAATACTATGTTAGTTTTTGTAGTTTTTTTTTTTTTTGGTCTGATAGTTTTTGTAGTTAAAGCTGTTAGAATCATAGTTGAACAAATTGTATAATCTCACCACGGAAGTGAAAGGCTGTGTTTTTCTCGTGTTCCGAGAGTGGGTTCGCCACATATGAATGAGACCAAAACTCTAGATTAAATGCCCTTTGGTATGGATCAAAGTTGCAAAAGCCCTACAATACCTATTTGCTCATTGAAATAAAGTGTTAGAAGAGAGATTGAAACCGCAATTGACCATATATAGATCAAGAAAAAGATGAAGTCCTTTTGGTTTAAATGTTCATATGATCCTTATAAGAATCAAGAATCCATGACTCTAGGCTATATATACTGTAAGAATGCTTGGATTGGTGGATCTCTTTGTTGTCATTTGTGACTCGACAGTCAAATAATATAAGCCACAGTGTAACTTATGAATGATATTCTACTACAAGAAAAAGAGCAGACTCCTACAACCCATCATCCTTTCCGTTTGACAATGAAAGAGCTCACGTTGGATAAATTAACACGGATCCGAAGATACATCGACAACCTCAAAATCAATTAAAACAACCCAAACAGATAGCTTAAATATAAAATCATCCCCATTCGTTGATACAAGAAATTTAAATCTTCGTATCAAAAAATTGCCACATAATAAATAAGTGCAGAAAAATGCAGTTCCACAGAGTGTCGATTACCAGCTAAATACAACAGACTAAAAGAAATAATACCACCAAAATAACCATTAAGGACTATAATTGTCATTAACCGTACAGCTCACAAGGCAGAAATGCATATCAACTTAGCCTACACATCGGCTTAAAAGTTTCTCTTCCAATCCGCAGTTGTTTCCTTCATCTTTTTGTGGATTTTTTAATATATTTTTTCTGCCATCTCAAGAAACATATCTTACCTTTCTCCTCTTCTGCTAGGGCAAAACTAGAGAGAGAACCCTAGGGGAGGGATGTAAGAATGCCAAGAGCAAAAGCTGCTATCTCTGCACAACCCACAGCTGCAAGTGCAACACCAAAACACAGAATACCCATCTGCGAAACATCTCCTGCACGCTAAATAAGTAAATAATAAAGAATCTACACCAAATTGCAGGAGAAAAAAAGCTCCAAAAAGAGGAAAAGAAAAGAAAAGTGAGGTGAAGCGACAATATATTACCTCAACTAGAACAGAGAACGAGGAGTTCAGATTGTTTATTCCCGGCCAAATCTCTATCTTCAACCGCCACTTATAAAACAACTTCGAGTCGAGAAGTTAAAAAGAGACATCAAATATTACAAGGATGAAACAAGAACCATACACCATTGGCATAAGATAATGCCAAAGACCACATGGCACAGTCCCTCATGGGAATATATTAAAGAAATGAAGAGATTATACACATTTGTACTTCATTGTATCGATGAACTCAACGAACTGAGGATTTTCAAAACGAGAAAGCACGAACCAGACTCGTACTTGCGACTGCAACTAGTATTAAAAAAACCCAGTTCCACATCAGAACCCTAATAAAAAAGATTTAATGCGCCTGTAGATTTATCATCTTTTTCGAGGTGGAAGGAGAGGCCGCATGGTGCTTGACGCATAGTAATAAATTCTTGAACTTTTTCTTTGGAGAGGGATTAATTTAATTTAATTTGCAAGAAAATACTGTTTGCTTCAAACTATGAAATCCTACCCCTAGTTAGCTACAAGTTCCAACACATCGTAGACCCCACTAGAGAAATAAAAAGCTGGTTTTTCTTGTGAGTATTGGAGGAGAGTTGGCGAGTTGCATGGGAAAATGAGCAACCAATGCAGGTGTTATGAAATTAAAGGCAAAGAAACCAAAAGAATTTCCTATCGAGTCCTTCACGAGAAACCCTTTTCTTCGAATTACAGGCTGCGTATCAAAAGCTACGCTTATGTCGCTGCACACCCGATCAAACACATATCGTTGGCCAATTGCTTTCAAGACAAAAAGGACATTAAGGATGATTCATATCATTCCATCTTCGATATGTTGTTAGAAGAATTCACAATCGTTGTCACCGAATGATACCATCACAAGTACCAAATAAGCATTTGCAGGGAAATCAGCCACATTTCTCTGCAACAGATACTAAGTAGAACACTCCTCAACCCAAATCTTGGGAATATACAAGGTCAAGATTGAAAGGTTTATCGTGCGAGCAAAATGAAGGGAATAAAACACAGCGAAATGGTGTTCTTCACAAGCACTTCATAGCAGCAGCAGAAGGGCTCTAAAACAGGCTGAATTTAAAAGGTGTTCTTATGGCGGAAAAGGTGAAGCAGTGTTTGATACAACAAACCGTCATCTTTTCACTTCCATTGCGGATTTGTAAGGAGAGAAAGATCATGTTAATCCTGCGATGAGAAAAGGCAAGCTGGACTCTCAGACGCGCTAAGGGTGCAGAGGTGATACTATTTGGTTATTAAGGATGCAATTCGAAATCGCAATGCACACTCGCTGTCGCTAGCACATTCTAAGGCTCGCATACCACATTGAAAAAAAATCCAGTAGAAATCATCCAAGAGAAAGAGGTATCGGAAAGGATGAAAGAGAGCTGAGTAAAAGGGGTGAAGGAGCTCCCTTCAGTCCAAGCAAGGAAAAGAGGGGAGCGAAATTATCTCCCGCATCATTCACACGGTCAATAGTAGATCCGCATGATTTCTACTGATTGATCAAATGAATGAGTCGGCAGCCAATTCAACCCCGATTCCTCCATGAGTGGACTGAAGGAAGCTCTCTCTCCCGTAATTTCTCCATCGCAAAACTGCACTGAAACTCATTAAGGATCAAATTCTTCATGAAACAATGCTAAACAAGAGTGTACTCAAACTAGCTCTCAGACCACGGATTTCTAGATGCTTGAAGCAAGACCTAAGATGAAAGCAATCTCAACGAACATAATGTTGCAACCAAATTCTACTAGCTAATTTCTCCTGATTCATACAAATGGCAGTTAATCAACCGAAGCTTACCAGAAGAATTTTCTCTAGAAGGCTCCATTCTACATTGTGGGCACGACCAGCTAGAATTAAACGATAGAGTTTCTCTACTTGACATAGATGGTGACAACCAAATGAACAAAATCTTTATCGAAGACATGTAATGCTTGAAGCAAAAGGGAACGAGAGAGAATTCTTTGGTATTCACAAGCATAATTTTGGAAGACCATGCTTCCAAAATCGGTTGTGCAAGCAAACAGAGGAAATAAATGACAACTTTAAAATGAAAGAAACTTTAGCAAAATGGTGGCATCAAGAAACATCACGAGTCTCACCTTATTCCACAAGTATCAATCACCAGATGCTAAGCAATATGAACTCGACAACCGAACGAAGTTGTGCAACAGTCGAGAGGGTAAATAAATAGCGAACCCAATGATCTTCAGTGTTGCTCCATCTCACGCTTCTGGTGTACAATACGAACTCTTTCGACCAAAGAAAACCCTAGCTACAATGTGATCACACACTCAAGAAGAGTAGACGCAAAGAACAAGCACAAGAGACAGCCCTAAAATGATAAAAGTACAGATTATCGCCTCATGATAAGAGACAAACCTCTTTGCAAGCGGAAAACCACCCCCAGTAAAACAAGCTCAGATTGGAGTTTTTTTTTTTGGGTCGAATCCTCAGATTGGAGTTGAACAGACATAAATACACACAACATACAAGGAACACTAAAAATGAACCTTAATGGAGAATTGACAGATCACATCACAGGCATAAATATGCTGAGAAAGAAAAGGAACTTACTTCTTTGGGCAGGGTTGGATGGAGGGTACAAGCTTTATGAATAGCCCATTCAATTTCCCTCCAGGCAAAAGCAAGAAGTGAGCTTAAAATTACAAATTTGAAAAAAGAAACTTTTCTACAGAGACTAATGCCCTAATTAATAACTTTGCTTTGTTAGTTGGTGCAAAGCAATGAAGACCTATAGCTATAATTAGCAATAAGAAGCTATTATCCAACAAAAGAAAAAAATCAGTGCCGAAGGGGAAGAAAAATCAGATTAAAATAATTGAGAGCAAAGCTCAAAGTAGAAGAGGTCAACTCCACTGGTGCTTCATAAAGTTCATAGTGTGTGTGCGGCTGGTTTCCAGCTGTTGATCAAACCCTAATAAAAATCTTCATCCCAGTGGTTGGTGTGGTGATACTTTGCAGGCCTATGTATGCACACACACATATATGTTGATATAGCATATGCCCTCATCCTACCACCGCAAGAGCTAGGTAAGAACACTACTAAAAACATAATGAAAGACACAAATGGGGGTGGGAGGTGCCTATTGTGAATTGTGATATATATAGAGAGAGAGAGAGAGAGAGATTGTTATTGAGAATGAAAAAGAAGGGCAACAGGAGGGAGACTATAAAAGAGGAACTTGCAGAAAATAAGGAAGATTATGGGTCATAGTCTTTATGAGAGAGAGAGAGAGATGATGGGTCATAGTCTTCATGAGAGTCAGGGACAGGAAAGTGACACAAGATCTCAGAAAATCCAACGCACTGGAGATTAAAATGACTATGAAAGAGAGAGAGAGGCTTTTCTTTTTCAGAATCTCCCAGAAGTGTCTTGAGTGTCGAATATGATAATGTAGACAGAGAGATGAAACGTTTGAAGGGACTGTCACAGTGCGACGAAGCCAAAGCAACTCCATTTTTGCTACAAAAAGCAAAAAGATGGGTCTGCTGTCTTTAGCCGAGAATCAAAGTGAATGATGCAGGATCGTGACTTATAAGAGAAATGGTAGAGGCTGTGTGTGTCTTGTGACAAGAAAGAAAGGAATCAAACCCCTTTTTATCTCTCTCTCTCTCTCTCTCTCTCTATCTCTGGTCATCACTGTAACCCTAGAGCTGGTGATGCTGTGGCAAAAGAGACTTTCCTTGCTTTCTTCTACAAAACCTGAATATGCGGAATAACCCAGACTGTGCCTTACAGTTCTTGGACAAGATAGCTCGAGTCAGACGTAAAATAATACTTATCCCCTCATAAAGAAATTCTTTTTTTTTTCCATGGAAAAAATAAATTATGGCAATTGTTAGAAAGAGAGAGAGAAAGTCTTGCAGAAAAAATGGGTGTTCAGGGAATCATTAGTCTTGCCAACTAAAAAGTTAGATGAATGATCATAATCATGATTCACGAGCACCGAAATGTGAGGGAAAGGAAAAAAGGAAGATACAGGTTTGAGATAAGCATTTGAGGAAAAAAAACAAAGGATGGAAAGTCCTCCATGTTCGTAGACAGAATTCCAGAGTTTCTGGTCTTCTTTCATTACATACTCTGATTTTGCAATTGAGTTGTCTGATTTGCTAATCTAAATGGGGTCTTCAGGTATCCTTCTCGGAAGTTTCAGCTAAGCAGACGCATAAATCCGTGGCAAAAGGAACAGCTTGAGCCCAGATTTCCTTCCTTTCTCTTTTGTGAGTTAGACATGCTCTCAGCTGATCTCAATGACAGTTCTCAATTGGTCTTTCTTGGCCTTTTTCAATTATCAACTGTCATTTGTTTACAGCAGTCAGCAGACAAAACAGGTGGAGTTTTGAACTTATATGTTGAGCTGATTAAATTGATAAGAATAGATCGTGCAGTTATTTATTAATTTAACCAGAAGTTGGAGGAGGAGTTATTTTTACTCAATTTATTAGTGTCTTATGCTTGAAATAATATGAGAAATCCGACCATACCTTTAGAGTTAAATTCATGTTTATACGCCGTGTTCGTGTCCAAAAATATTTTCACAAGATGTTCTGATTATAAATGAACAAAATATGTTAATTCATGTATGTCGAGTTGCGTTGTTTGGATCGGGTTCGATTTCGGGATTCTTTCACTAAGTTCGTGTTCAGTTCAAATCATGCCTTCATATCGCGATGAAAATTGTTATACCTCACGTGTTAGACCAAATGAGAAAATCTTAGCCACAAAATAAATAAATAAATAAACTCTATATTCGTACTTTGCAACACAGCTGGATTTTAGTTGAATTTTTACACACAAACGCAATGTCAATTTGACCATCGATGTACTTTCTTGTATTCATCTTATGAAAGTTTAGTCATGCTCTCTATCAATTGGAAACACACGACGAAGTAATTCCAAGGTATGGTTTCAGTATTCCATTTCTTCCTCACCGTGAGATTTGACAACGGAATGGGTAACATCTCCAAATCTTGTCTAAACAAAGCACAGGAGCTCGTGCACCTGCTCATTTTCAAGTCTTTCAACCGACCTTCCTGCGAAAGAAGACATTCGACTCGAGATCCAAACTCGGTCACACCGACGAGTCGTAACAAGAATAATAGGTTAGCAATTTTAATGTCATGATACAAACAAAAAGGGACCCAAAAACTTCCCTTGGAAGGAGAATATTTCAGTGTTTATTACAACCATGATGTCTAAATATTCAGAAAATCCAGCAAACCTCATGTTTAATTCTTTTGGCTTCTTGGTCCTTGCGTGATTGTCCCTAGGGGAAAAGGTAATGTTTCTGCCATTAACCAAGCTACTTGAGCATCTTCTAAATTCTTTGGAAAGATCCCACCTCCTCTCTAATGAATCTACTTGAACTCTGGCTTTGATGTGTCGGTCCTCCTCATGTATTAATTTCTGTTAAAGTAATAAATATTAAACCACGCTTTCATCTAACAGCTTAAGCTTTTAGAATAATTGGCAGTGATCCCACCAAATCTCACATGGTATTAGAGCAGGAGGTCATGAGTTCAAATTTTTTCAGGCCCCTATTTGTCTCCTCAGTTGCATATTTCCATGCTTAGTACTAGCAAAAAGACTAGATTAAGCGTGAGGGGGAGTGTTAAAGTAATAAATATTAAACCACGCTTTCATCTAACAGCTTAAGCTTTTAGAACAGTTGGCAGTGGTTCTACCAAATCTCATAATTTCATCTCCTAATAATGCACTCCTCTTCATTGCTGTTACTCATCCTTAAAAACAATGAAGATAGAGGAACATTTGATAGAAAATTGTATTGTGCTTTTGTCATTGTGCCTTATATCACTCGCTTAATTTGTTACATCCCTATAATGCTCAAATTCATTTTTCGCAGAAAATCTATATCTGTTTAGTTTATTGAAAGATACGTTTTATTGTGGAGAATACTCGGTCGCCCCGTGTAGGAAAGAAAGTAAAACTCGGCGATTTTCTTTTTGCTTTCGAACTCTTTAAAATTTGGCATACTTGTAACATACTAAGAAGAGCCATCACCCTTCAAGTACTTGGTTTGTCTAAACGGAACCAATGCCCTAAAGTACTTTAACTAAACCATATCCAATGAAGCAGGATCACCATTCAATCTTGTAGCAGGGACTTGTCATTTTAGTTTGTTATCAAGAATAAGTCAGGACTCTTACATCATTCCATCAAATTTAACATCTATATGCTCTTCCGCATGTTTGTACTCTGCAGATTAACTTAGTATGGTCTCCGTATGATTGCTTCGTTGATACTTGTTGGGATTCATAGGTTGTTCTTCAAATCTTTCCAATGGATTAGACATTTCCAACTGTAAAAGCATAAAACCCTCGGTCGATCATGTGTCAGCCCGTTTCTTGGTGTAGCTTCTCACATCTCTTTCTCAATAAAAATTTGGAAATCTTTTGTTATGATCTCTTGATAAGTTCATGCGACGACATGATTATATGCGGACAAGTCCCTACAGACCATGAGTAGACCGACTAGTCATGATGCCAAATGCAGGTTCTACTGAGGAAAGTAACTTTCGAGGATCCTATTTTCTTTACCTTTTTTTCTTTTCAAGAAAGGAACCCTAATCCGACGGCTGCGTAGTTTCTTTTTCCCTTGCAAGCAGGGACATTGTTTCCATGGCCATCTTAAGTGTTGTACAGAAAAACTTTGAGCTGTAGATCTTCTTAAGATGAATTCATAGTAGATATGAACCATTCTCACCTGAAAGCAAAAGAAAGAGGGCCAGAAAACAACTCCGGGAGCGGGAGCAGAAGCAGACATCTCCTGGTGTGGCCATTTATTCTCAGATCTCAAACACAACATCATTTATGTACAACAATCCTTATTTTTGAAAGAAAAGTGGCAGCTTTTACAAACAGTGCCTGAAAATTCAACACGATCATGGCGGTCCAGGAAACGCAGGTGATCCCATTCAAGCTACGTACTTGGAAATTTGATTTGGTCGCATCTTCACTTGGAAATGCTAGGTTGAGAACAACATCGTTCAACCCCTCCACTTGTCTTTGCGCTGCCTGATCTCCCTCAGACATTCGATGGGTGACTTGCAGCCTACAATCTCCTGCAAAGTCGCAGAAGAATTTGCACAAGACAAGAAGCATTAGAGCATCACTCTGTTGGGTAGAGAAACGAGCTAAGGAAAGAGAATTAAACGGCCCATGCAAGTTCCAATTTGTGCATTCACAAAGTTGACAGCGAAGGAGGTTCTCATAAAGAATTAACTTCACCTGCAGCTCCGGTAAATCAACCCGCATAAAAGGGTTGGTCTCCATTTCTTCCTCAATGGTGGATGGAATAGTCGGGAGGCCTTTTTCCTGCTGTTGCTGAGCCCATGATAACTTTTGCTTTATCTTCACGTTCTCTTGTTCAACGGTGAGCGCAAACAGCAAGTTCTTCACCGTGTACTAGAGAACAGCATTCAGGAACATGGTTCAGCTTTTTGTCAAGGAAAAGAAAGCGAGAAACGCCATATAACAATAAAAAGAAAATGACGCTTGCTCTCTGACATTGAGTATTTGAACGTAACAAAAATCTGTATATACTAGAATATTGCTGTTGTTAAGGAGCCAATCGCCATTGTCACTTCCCCATCTCATGTTGTCTCTCACACAGTGCAATATCCAGAGTACGCAGCAACACAATGAAGAACATCTAAAATTCAAAAAGCTTGGGAGGTGTGTATGCTTGTCAACAATGTCCTTACCTCTTAATCGTATCGTCTATAGCATAATGGCCAAATGCAAAAGTGCATTTTTTGTTTAAATTACAGATTATTTACACTCAACCCTCATGCTCATACAAATAAACTGCTAAGGTGATTCATTTAATCTCCTTCATACAATATGATCTCTCTTTTGAACATAAAAGCCCCACGGCATAAGAAAACTGTACTTATTCTCTCTCACAACAGTTGGCCAAGAGAAGGAGAAGAACCGCATCTCAGCACTCTCTATAATTCGTGCGTAGAATATCTGAATAAATAATCAGCCTAGGTATACTGTGTAGAGCAACACAGCTTCTTAGCTTTTTTGTAATCAGCGAAACTATGCAGGCTACTCCCATAAAGCTGAAAGCAGAAAAAACTGAAGGAGTAAGCAATATCAGTATCTTACCTCATGGCCGCAGTAGACTCGAGTTGGTTTTGGCAATGACCCCAGTGTTACACAGAGCGATTGGTACATCTGCTCTGCTGTGCCTTCGAAAAACTTTCCACACCCAGCAATGAACTGCATTTGAAGATAAGCGTATTTGATTGAAGATGAACACACAGCTTGTTGAACTTTTAATAAACAGACCTTGCTCCAGCCATAACATGACAACGGCAATAATGCCGAAGTGTAGACACGTTAAAAAATAAGGTCAACAAAGCATATAGCCCTCACGAAATCTCTGCTTCAAGAAGCAACCACGTCCAAATAATTTTAAGAATTAACTCCTAAGTTCTAGAAACACATTTCACACCTCCTAGATCTCGCTTTTCAAGTTATGTGATTAATTGGTGGATAAAACGTGACCACATGATTTATCACTAGTGCAAGTAATGAGACAAACTATCAACTCACCAGGGTGTCGCCTGTGAAAACAGCAGGATCTTCGTCCCCTTTGCCAGTCACATAGTAACTTATGTGCCCTTTGGTATGGCTGGCAACAGCATAAGAGAAATTAAAGAAAAGCTCCAACACAAAGTTTGTATCTCCCTTCATTATAGGTAAGTGATTTAACTAGAAACAAGAAATTGTCATGGAATAATAAGTCAGAGTATGGTTGGAAGACCAGCTAACCAGCTAATCTTCCCATGAGCATCAACATATAGATGTTCCTTATTTTAGGGGGAAAAAGGCCCCAACATGAGAGTGATAATGAGATCATTAGAGACCCAACATCCTAAGGAATGGTTTACTTTTACTGTGCACGACAAGGAGTCAAAATGCAGTGGCTATATGTCACATTCAAAAGTCAAAATAAAAACTTACTGCATGTAATAACACAAAAATCTTCGACTTCCAAGATTAAAAGAGAATGGAAAGTTCATCTTAATGGATGGAGCACTCGACAGACTCCAAAATGCAGAGCACTCTTACAGAGTGGAATCCCAGACAAGCTATTCAAACGCAGAGAGCGAAAAAAAACTCTCTCATGATGCAAAGAGAATTCAACGTCCCCATTTATCGGAAGTATAAGTCTGTCAATGTATTTCCATAGAGAGCAATGCTTTAGGAATGAAGAAATTGAAAACAATACCAAGGAGTGTGAAGACATAGTATGTTGGTATCCTTCCCAAGAGACAACTTATCACCATTTTCCACTTTATCAGTGCAGGCCTTTACATTGTCGATTGAACCGCCATAAACCTTGATCTCGGGTATCAACTGCTTTATCTTCTCATTCCCCCCAGCATGGTCCCTAGCAGAATCAATACGTGCAAGTTGACCCGTTAATCCACGAAATCGGCTAAAGAAGCGGACTTGATAATACTTCTTTCATTTCGCATCACGAGTTCGTCACCAATCGAAAAATGAGGCACCAAATTACTTTTTAAAGAGCGTTTTCCTCCAGAAAAGTATCCTCATCAGCGAATTCTTAATCTTTGCCATATTAGTCTAAGGTAAGACCAATCGTTTGTGAAGCGAAAACTCTCCTGAGATGCGTCAAACCGAAAAGGACTGAGCTAGGACTTTCATTTCGTAAGCAAGATAATTCATCGAGGTGAAGTGAATTTCCAGCTCGGTTCAGTCTACATAGCAACATCCGAAATCCGATTCGACATTCATCGGAACCTAAGAATCGAAACCTCGCGACCGACAGACTGACCAGTGATGGTGAGTGGTGAGCACGAGCTTCAACTCGACGCCGAGCTCCCGAGCCGCTTTCACGACCTTCTCGGGCTCCGCCGGATCCACGGCCGCCGCTTCCCGGGTGCTCTCGTCGATGATCCTGCCGATTCAATCCACGAAACAACCAGAAAACAAGAGAGGCGAGGAGCAATTAGGAGGGAAAGAATCACCGGAGAAGGGACGGCGAGGGGAATTCGATTGGTTACAGGTAAGCGTAGTTGTCCTCCAAGCAAGGTACGTGGTGGATCTTCATGGCGGACGAGCTTCTCGATCGAATCGCTTGTCCGTTGCAGCGCCACCAGGAGTCAAGACGCTAGGAGAAGCATTTCAACGACGTCTAGATTCTCCATTCGGCTGGTGATCCAGTCGTCGGAGAGCTGCTGCCACGTGAGAGATGAGGACTCGTGCCATGCACGCCCACATGGAAAACCCGATCCGAACCGACCAAATGCAGATCCGATCCAAAACCGAGTCGCTGGGAATAGAGCTAGTAGGGGTGTGCACGGTCCGGGTTGGTCCGGTCCCTCCCGAAACCGCGGACCGGACCGATGGTCCCGGTTCCCTTATTTTCTGAACGGCTAAATTTGAAGGACAAAATCAACAAATCAAATTTTTTTGAGTAAATTTGAATCTCAAAAATCCAATTGTCATTTTTTGCAGTGATTAAATTTATTACTAGACACAAATTTCAACTATACAATTTGTTTTATAAAGAAAAATAGCATGTACATTTTTCGCACGAAAGTGAAAACATATGATTCACCACAAAAAATAGCATGGAAATTCATTTGATATCTTTTGAAATGATTTCTCAATCAAGAAAGAATTCATTCATCTTAACTTTTTTTTCAACCAATTTAATTTTAGCTTAAAAATAAAAATATATATATGTGGTCTGGTCCCGTCCAATCCCCTCTGGAACCAGGGACCAAACCACCCGGTC
>BCNH02000010.1:666997-699139 GCA_001662345.2 Metrosideros polymorpha var. glaberrima
TTAGCTTAAAAATAAAAATATATATATGTGGTCTGGTCCCGTCCAATCTCCTCTGGAACCAGGGACCAGACCACCCGATCACCGATTTCACTTTTAGGAATTGGGAACCGGATCGAGATCATTAGGACCGGACCAAAATAGCCGGTTTGGTCCGGTTCTGGTCTGGCTTAAAAGCTAGCAAGCCTATCCGACTTGATCTGGACCCGACAAAATCGGAAGACGCAACCACGTGAACCAAGCCCGACTCGAAATCAAAAAAGTTGAATCCTAAATAGATGCAAACCCGACACGGTGCCAAGCCATATAAAATCTAAACGAAAATTTTCAAGTCGTAGCGACTTGTGCATAATTACATTGAAAATCGAATTTGGCTAAATTGAGACTGATCATGCACAAGTCTGTTTGTCACCTCCACCTAAATCGAAATTGAATTTGACATCTATTGAATTATCCGAGATCGGTAAAGACATGAGCCCACGACAGCCGAATTCAGAAAAAAGCTAAACCCAGAAAACGTTCCTAATACGACCGGAGCTACAGACAAATTTTATTTGCAAGTCGGAATGACCCGTATCCGCACATGGCCCGGGTCGAAACCGTCAGCCCAAACTAATCCGACCCGCCCCGTTTGCCCCTTGATTCAACGGGGGTTGTTGGGCTTGGGCTCCAAGAAACTGAGAATTACGTGAGCCATGAGCTCACAAAAATGTGCGTCCAAGTCCACGACCCCAAATTGGCCACGTCACGCCCACGCTCTCTCCTATATAAACCATCCGCGCTAGGGTTTCGGGGGTTTCTTCTCTGCAGCAAAATTTCACCATTCTCTCCAGAACTATCGGTGGGAGGTCGCCATGGGGAGAAGTACCTCTCTCTCTCTCTCTCTCCCTGTTGATGCGTTTTCTAGTTTGGTTAATCGCGTCGTCGTCTTGAAGCTAAGCCGTTTGGCGACCTATCGCTGCTCGTGATCGATACGGAATTCCCTCGAGTGGATTTGTTTTTGCGCTTGTTCATTTCTGATGCTTGCTTGTGAGATCTGATGAGATGAGATTATTGACGCTCTTTGTGGGGGGCGAGAGGTCGATTTGATTTTTCCACCTTCCAATTCATTTGGGTCATTCGGGGAATTTTCCGTCCCAATGAATATGCGAAAGTGGTAATGATTTCCGTGCGAACTCGGCGAAAGAACGTGTAGATGTTTTTTTTCATTTTATTTTCATTTTTTTTCTGAGGCGGCGCGGGATTCTGGAGCATTTTCTGGTCTTACGTATTGTCTGCATCTGCATCCTGTGCGCTAGGATATAAGTTTTTGTCGTATTATTGAGCTTCTGGGTGAATTTTATACCATGATTCTGATGTGGACGTTGTTCATGGAAAGAAAAAGATTATGAATTGTCTATGGTACCTGCATCCTTTGCATTTGTTGTTGATTCAGCAGCTTGTTGAATCTTGTTTATCCTGCAAGAGATATCTATGCATCTTAGATTAGGCCGTGGTGTATGTTGAGCGCATCTTCTATTCCCTCTATTTGTTGGGGACTGTATTCTGAAGGTTCTTACTTCCAGGTCTTAGGTCAGAGACAGTTTTAATATATGTAATCTGATTTGGTTCCGTGGTTATCATAGGACCGGCAAGGTGTTATCGGCAGATTAAGAACAAGCCATACCCGAAATCACGGTACTGCCGTGGTGTTCCTGATCCTAAGATCAGAATCTATGATGTTGGAATGAAAAAGAAGGGTGTGGATGAGTTCCCCTTCTGTGTTCACTT
This sequence comes from Metrosideros polymorpha var. glaberrima, assembly GCA_001662345.2. Classification (NCBI taxonomy): domain Eukaryota; kingdom Viridiplantae; phylum Streptophyta; class Magnoliopsida; order Myrtales; family Myrtaceae; genus Metrosideros; species Metrosideros polymorpha. Next base: position 668,765 of record BCNH02000010.1, read on the forward strand.
GGTGAGTTGGGAAAAGGAGAATGTTTCGAGTGAGGCCCTGGAAGCAGCTAGGATTGCTTGCAATAAGTACATGGCCAAATTTGCTGGGAAGGATGCTTTCCATCTGAGAGTGAGGGTCCACCCCTTCCATGTTCTCCGTATTAACAAGATGCTTTCCTGTGCTGGGGCTGATAGGCTTCAGACTGGTATGAGAGGTGCTTTTGGAAAGCCACAGGGCACATGTGCTCGGGTTGCCATTGGTCAGGTCCTGCTCTCAGTCCGCTGCAAGGACAGTAACAGCCACCATGCCCAGGAGGCCCTTCGCCGTGCAAAGTTCAAGTTCCCTGGCCGCCAAAAGATCATTGTCAGCAGGAAGTGGTATGTGTTTTGACCTTTTGGCCTGTCTTGTAGCTAGAGACTTTAATTACATGCATGTCGATGAATGTAACATTATAGCGAAAGGTTGTGGCTGTAGCAATGGAAATTTTATACTTGGTTTCTTTCTGAGTATTAAAGATCTGTTTCCAAAGGTAGAGACTCATGAGGGCCTTCATCTTTTATCTGGCTCTTTTGCTCCTTGCCTATTACTTCGAAACAACACAAGATGTGATGGTCCTTTAATCCTACTAATGTGCTGAAACGTGACTATGGAAAAATTATTCTCTGTTGCTGTTTGTCTGCGTCACCCTGGCCACCCTTTGGAGAATAGAAAATTTTTAAGTAGTTTTTTCTCCCTGCATTTTATTTGTGGATCATTTGTTATTAATTTTTATGATTTGGTTCAATGATTAGACTGTAAGTTTTGTTCTGGAACTTTGTAACAGGGGATTTACCAAGTTCAGCCGTGCTGACTATTTGAGGTGGAAGGCAGAGAGCAGAATTGTTCCAGATGGTGTGAATGCCAAGGTGAGTATGCTTGTGTTTGAATATCTTATTTCAAACTCTTTAGACATTCTTATTGCTTCATTAGATGAGAGTTTTGTTCCTCTAGGGTCCAAGGGTAGGCATCTCAATGCTTCAAAAGTGATGTCATGTTACGGAGGTTTCTTGACTTTATAAGGAAGAGGAGTATTTTTTTTTAAATGGAGGCAATCATTTGAGGGATAGTTTTCATATTTAGTCATGTTTGGTACCCAAATTATTTCTAATACTCTCTTTGCCTCAAACACTGGTTATTGTGGGTTTGAGACGTTTCAAGTCTAATTGGCCTGTTCTTGATGCTTAATACGTCTTTTTCCATGTACCATTGAATTCTGATTGATGACTTACGAGTTCATGATTGGTGTCTATTGCAGCTCCTTGGATGTCATGGACCTCTGGCTAATCGTCGACCTGGAAGTGCTTTCTTGAATGCAACTACTTAGGATATCTGGTGTCTAACTAGAATATGTCCTGATTTTCTGTTCTGAACCTGTCCGTCTTAGTAACATCTGTTGTTTTCTCTCAGTACCCAGAGTTGGATTGGGCTTGTCATCCTGAAGCTTATGCACATTATATTTGACTTTCATTTTCTTCGATTACTCTTCATAAGTAACTCCAGTATTTTATATGCATTCAGTTTGGCAGTGACGCGTGCTGCAAGTGTCTTTGTAGTTTGTTATGGGATGGTTGTGAATGGTTGTGTTGGGTTTTTACTTACTCATATTACTTGGTGGCAATTGTGGGAATCTGAGTCTGCGTATTTCTGTCCTCTGTTTTGACTATCGGAGAGTTTGCACGTGGTCCTTCCTCTGTTTTTGGTCTTCCTACCTACTTAGGGCCTTTTCCCGGATTTCTTTCAATTCGGTCCTTCTACCTATTTAGGGCTTTTTCCCGTACTTAATTTCGGTTCTTTGTTCGAGTATTAATAGGAGAATCGCTGGGTTGGTCAACGAGTCATGTCTACTGAAACTTATGTCTCTGAAGATGGAACCAAATTTTTCATGTGTTCCACAATGTGCTGAAAGTGCAGATAAAGTTCAGGACATGTGGGATGTAGGGAACAATTCTTTGCTTTCATAAGGATTAAGGAAAAGTTTGCTTTCCCTGCCTTTGCACTCCGTTAAACAAACGTCAGGACATCCTTCTCTCTGTGTAATGGCAATACGAATGAGTATATCTCTTTTACAACCGAGAAGCTGAAATCCCCCTGACCTTTTACAACCTAGGTTATGTGCGTGCAATCGGACTTGATTGATTCTGAAGGACTTACCAATAGGATCTGGTTGTCGTTCTAATTGTAGACATCAGTGGCTGAAGAACCTGTGTCTGGTTTCTTTCCTGAGATGAGAGGCCTCAAGATCAATGACTGTTTTTCGACTTATCAGTTGGGTAGGACGGGGCCAGACGGAGGGGCTGAGTCCATACTAGTTTTGTTTTTTCTGTAGGGTCATACTTTGCAAGCTTTATCATATATGTTCTCCTCAGTTGGCTCGATTCGAGCCTGGCAAAAGCTCTTTCTTCCATTCGGGTCAATGTTCTCCCGTGGAGAACAAACAAACAGATCGAAGCAAATTCGACGACAACATCGGTGGATGGATGTTGGGTTGCTTTTTGTGAAATGAGATTTGTTTTTGGCTACCGCAGCTGATGAAAGGCGCTCGACTCAGACTGAGTGAAATGAAAAGACAGTCACAGATGGATGGGAGTACAATGCTTTGCCTGGATTGACGTTATTTGAGTGCCCGTTTTCATTAAATCCGATGCCAACTTAATCTACTGCCAACCAACTCCTCGGCCCTTTTGTGACTGAAAACGTAATGTTTACGCTGTCGGTCCAACAAATATTGCTCTCGCTCTGCCTCTCGCTCGTGCCTGCAGTACGCGCTTGTGTACAGCTTCCGTCGGGATTCATTAGGGGGGTTCCAAAATCAATCATTGAGCGACCGATTGAGAAAACTTTGTGATTCATAATCAATCGACCCTTCCCATTCCATTCCATGATATTGTGAAAAATCGAATCATTCGATACTCAAGATCACTCGGTAATGAGATCCATCTCCCACCACCATCACGGATCTCATTTTTGAGCTCGAAATGAGTAGTCATGGTTCTTGAGTCTTGTTCATACACGGGCAGACAGATAAGACTCCACCGATCACCATAAATGAATGAAGAGAGCACAGATAGAAGTACGTGCTTCTCAGCTGTGCGCATTTTCTTCACCTCACCATCTCGATGTTCTATCCCATTAATGTGCTACTGCTCATCAATTTGTGTTCTCATTGACCAGGCGTGGGCGCTCTATCTATCCAAAGGAGCTTACCCGTCTTTATCAATTGAAGTACAAATTTTCGCCGTTGAATCGAACGAGCCACTCGCTTCGTCGAGCCGATCACAATCAAACATGCAAGCGAAGGCGGTACAGAAAGAACAGAGGTTGAAAAAAAAAAATTTCTCGTTTCAATTGATGATCTAAGCTGGAAAGATGAAAGTAAGGAATTGAGGACCCTACCATGTGAATTTCAAAGATGTGTGCTTTGTTCTTTATGCACAAGGCCATGATGGTGTTGATTTTCAAGAGTGAAGTCAAACCAACTTATCATGCTCAATCACCTCTCACAAAAGCTTGAATTAGATGGTCCCTTTTTGGGTTTATTTATTTATTTAAATTTGCCATAATTACAAGGACCAAAAAAAGTGTCTCTTGCATCATGGGGTCGCTGTTCATCATCTCGATCCGACGGCCTCGACAGCCCCCGACAGCTTTGGCCTAGCTATGTGAATTATTTTTTTGGCCAACCGTTATGTGAATTGTTAATAGCCTCTTTTTCTTGGTGAGTAATTATTACAAGCTTTTTTATTCCACGGGTCGTTCGTCTTGTGGAAATAATTTTTACATATAAAGAAATTAAACGATTTGTCTTTATTTTATTTTATCAGCAACAGAGAATAAAGATTAAATATTTAGTGACATGTATGATGAATTTTATATAGTGTGACTAGTTGTGCTTTTTTTTTTTTTGGGTCATACATACAAGTTAGATTATGTTAGTTTCGTAAAGTTTGTAGGTGATATTAGCTTTTTTTTTTATAAGATATATATGAACAGACAAGCACACAAATAGACATTGTGTTAGGAGCCTGCATGAATATAGATCTTAGTTACACATATCAATATCATGATGTCTCTTGTTTAGTGAACTTAATTTCTTTGTTGTTTTTATCCAATAGCGGAATAATTGATAAAAAAAAATAAGTATCTATTTACGTACAAGATATGTAATTATTTTTCATATAATGCGATTGACACGTATACTTACATTAAGTTTTTCATAGTTTCTTCAAATATGACAGTATATTAAATTTGACAAAGAACTTTTAATTTTAAACAAATGAGTTTACCTAAATGAGATGATAAGACACTTTTTCTAAAGTTATTGAACTCCTAGACCTCCTAAATTGTTTTACTAGTGCCACTACATCATGACAGTTCCGTCTTCATGTAATTAGTTGCCTTTTTTGAGATTCAAACGGAAGATCGTCCTTCTTGAAACAACGGTCTAAGTATGATCTCGAATCGATTCGTAGAATTGACATTCTACCAAGAGTTACCTACTAAATACATGTTAAAGTTGATTAGTGACTATAGATTCGGACAAATTCAACCATATCATCTTGGGATTCATGCTTTTAGGAATTCTTTCATAAGAAATACTTGGTAAAATTTGAATACCCCTTGATATTGACCAATTAAATTTATAAAAATGAGTCCACTTTTCAGCCATGACGTTGAAGAATTCATGAGGAAAAAAAAGGTATGATATATATATTAATATAGAAAATAGGGTCACATCGTTCTGCTTGCCAATGTGCATTTTCCCACTCAAATCTTCAGAATCTCACTCTGCCTGTCTTGGAAGAAGGGGCAAAAAAAAGGCAAACTTTAATGAAGAAGAAGCCTGTGAGTCACCCATTTTCTCAAGCTTTTCGTTGAAAGAGAACCCAAGAACTGTACCTTGAGGAGTTCTTGATTGTTCTCTCTCCTTGAGCTGAGCCTCGAACTGACTTTCTCCTCATTATATTCTACAGGCAAGTACTCACACTCCCAACCCCCTCATAATGATGTTGTGTTATTATGATTGTTGCTCTAATTTCAGAAAGCACTACCCTCTCTCTCTCTCTCTCTCTCTAGCTTCTGTTTATTAAAGCCTGAACTTTTCTTCAAGTACCCTCGATGTCTTCTTCTTCTTCTTCTTCTTTTGCTTACTGGTATTGTTTCTCAACGAAAGTACCAGATGCCATACATGCATATCTACACTAGAGAGGTGAGAATCCGCTGCTTTTTATTTGTCCAATGTGTGTTGATATAGAGCTAGTGCGATCCATTTGTCTAAAAATAGTGAGATAAAGCGGGGGCCTTTTGTTTTAGCAAAGTATGCTTCTCCTTTATCAGAACAAAAGAGAGCATTTGCTTTTCCTCTGAGGTGGCTTTTCTCTCTTGGATTCTCTCTAGTCTCTTGCTTTTTTGTAATTTGGGTGACTTTCTGGGCATGCATATTTTAAATGTTTAGTGTCTCTTGGGAATAATTTGCCATAAAGATTTTTCGGGTCTGCTTTCCCAATGTCAAAAAAGTCAGATGAAGAATGACCTCCTTAAGGAATTCAAAATGGGACTGTGAGTGCATCTTGTTCGCTTCTTAGTTTGGTAACACTCAAAAGTCCAGAGACAACATGATGTTGAATTGCGAGAAATTACCTCAAAATAGATGACGTCTTGAATTATAGTGGTCTGGGGTTGATTTCTGGAATTCACTGATGAGGCTTTTTCTTTATGCTGTTTCATTTTTTCTTGTATCAGCTGCTGAGCAAGAAAGGAGTGCTTGAGTTCAATTCAGATATTTGAACAGCTCTCTCTCTTGAGTACTTCATGAAGCTTCTTCAAGCAGTCATTCTCGCGACCTCATTGCTCTTCCGTGTACTTCTTCTCATCCCCTTAGTCGTTGCTGATCTGAATTCTGATATTCAAGCACTCCTTGATTTCGCTTCGGCCGTCCCACATGCCCGGAAACTGAATTGGAGCCCTTCTATTTCAATTTGCAGTTCTTGGGTAGGCATAACTTGCAATGTAGATAAAACCCGGGTGACATTTGTTCGTCTCCCCGCTGTTGGTCTCTATGGCTCGCTGCCGTCAAACACTTTAGGAAAGCTTGATGCTCTTAAGGTCTTGAGCCTCCGTTCGAATTATTTAACCGGCAATCTTCCTTCTGATGTTGCTACCATTCCTTCCCTCCAATGCTTATTCCTCCAGCATAATAACTTTTCTGGGTCTCTCCCGATCTCTTTGTCATCGCAGCTCAATGTATTGGATTTGTCCTTCAACTCGTTTAGCGGCAGCATCCCACTATCCATTCAGAAGCTCACTAGGCTTGCTACATTTTACCTTCAAAATAATTCCATTTCTGGTACAATTCCTGACCTTAACCTTCCCAAACTCAAACTTTTGAATTTGAGCTATAACAACTTGTCAGGCTCTGTACCGAATTCTCTCAAAAAATTTCCCAATTCTTCATTCGTTGGGAATTCTTTTTTGTGCAGACAACCTCTTAGCCAATGCTTCACTCCTTTTACCGTTCCTTCTCCTTCCCCTGCATACTCAGAGCAGCCAACAACAGGTCCTCAAGGTCAAAAAGGTGCTTCGAAAAAGAAACTCGGGTCAGGTGCTGTTGTTGCTTTAGTTATTGGAGGTTTTGCGGTGCTCTTCCTCCTCATGGTAGTTGTCCTTGTCTGCTACTCGAAGAGAAAAGATGGTAGCAATGTGCTGAAAGTGAAGGGAACTAATGGCACAGGTCAAAATCCAAAGGACTTTGGAAGTGGGGTGCAAGAACCAGAGAAGAACAAGCTGGTTTTCTTTGATGGGTGTTCTTACAACTTTGATCTTGAGGACTTATTGAGGGCTTCGGCTGAAGTTCTTGGTAAGGGGAGTTATGGAACAGCTTATAAAGCTATTCTGGAGGACGGGACAACCCTGGTGGTGAAACGGCTGAGGGAAGTTGTGGCTGGCAAAAAGGAGTTTGAACAGCAAATGGAGCTTGTAGGGAAGGTGGGACGACATGCCAATGTCGTGCCACTTCGTGCATATTACTATTCAAAGGATGAGAAGCTCTTGGTTTACGATTACATGCCTCATGGAAGCTTGTTTGTACATTTGCATGGTATGTGTTTCCTTAACCATCTAGTAGTACATTCTGATCTAGTATTTTTTTCGTCGATGCAAGAAGACATCTTAGTTTCTTTTTCTCTTTACCTAGACTTCACAAAACAAAATTCATATGCTTAATGTATGCACAATGTTGAACAGTTCCTCTGTTCACGGTTTGACCTATGAAACTACAGGTATGTAAAAATTTGAAGGAATGAATACTGTGTCATTTCTTCATGTAGAATACAGTATGACTAGTCTCTGCCAAAGGTGTTATCTGTAGACTAATCTTGAATATGGATTCTTCAATAATTTTCTGAACAGAAAATGCAACCATGCACTTCATTGCTAGTTTGCGATGCGTATAGGAATATCATAATTGATGCCAATCTGCATTCTCCCTTTTCAGCCACGTGTAGTTTTGTAAGTTTTATCTCATTAGCTAAAGATTAAATGTCGAGTTCCTTAAAAAAGGCTTGCAGATCTCACCTTCATGATGTGGCTTCAAGTTAGGAGAAAAAATTACCAGCTTCTATGTGTTACTCACCGAGTCAATGAGGAAGTTATACTTTATAGAGGCCATAAGAAGGGCTAAACTGCCATAGACAAGCTGTAACTTCTATAAGTTAAGAAGTGAATAAGTTTGAGCTTGCTTCAGAAGAACACTTACTGCTCTTATTCTAAGTTATCTCATGAATCTATTTCTTTGCTCCTCTGTGGCCATGCCTTTCAGGAGAAAGAGGTTCTGGAAGGACACCATTAGATTGGGATTCTAGAATGAAGATCTCCCTTGGAACAGCCAAAGCGATTGCTCACATACATTCTGAGCCTGGAGCTAAGTGTGTTCATGGAAACATTAAGTCCTTGAATGTCTTCCTCACCCAAGATCACGATGGTTGTGTTTCGGATGTTGGACTGACTCCTCTCATGAATTTCTCTGCAATAACTCCTCGAGTCATTGGATACTATGCTCCGGAGGTGATTGAATCAAGGAAAGTTACTCAGAAATCTGATGTTTACAGCTTTGGTGTGCTCCTTCTTGAAATGTTAACAGGTAGACTTTAATCCAGTTTCGAATTTCAAAACCAATTAAATGGTTCTGTTTGGAAATTATTGGTTTGAAAAAATGTGAAACAGAAAAGGTACCTTCGAATAAATTATTAATTTGGTTCGGTGCATTTTTGTTTTGATTTGAACATTTGCTTCAAGGCCAAGATGTTTACAATCGTGATATGTGATCCATGGTAAGTAGTTTTTAGCCCAGATAGAGTACTGAGTTTTTCAAACACCACTTACTTTTAATTCAAAAATCAATGATACTCAAAGCTCATTATTTAGATGATACTCAAAGGTCATTATTTAGTGGCCATCTAGAATAAGGAAACAAGTGTATCTGTCTTTCGCTAATTTTGTTAGTCCAAAACGGATAAATTGAAGCTAAAATTTGTGGTTTGTTTCGATTTGATTTGATGCCTTTTTTCAAGGTTTTGTTTGGACAATGGGCAGGTAAAACCCCTCTCAAGCATCCGGGACACAATGACGTTGTTGATCTCCCCAGATGGGTCCGGTCGGTAGTTCGAGAGGAATGGACAGCTGAGGTTTTTGATGTCGAGCTGCTGAAGTACGAGAATGTGGAGGAGGAGATGGTGCAGATGCTGCAAATTGCTCTCACATGTGTCACAAAGGTACCTGATATGCGCCCCAAGATGGACGAAGTTGTCAGGATGATTGAGGAAGTTCGGGAACCGGAGGGAAAGGATCGGCCTTCTTCTGGGGCCGAATCCAATGTGCAAACCTCGTAATAATAGATTTTAGATTTTCCTTTTCCTCCCCTAGAGTCGAGCTTGTGGTATTAAAGAGAGCAATTTGCTCTCTTGTAAGCTGTGATTTACATGTATGCTTTGTTCTGTAGTTGAATTCTGTATGGCTTTCTATCCATTCTAGTGAAGTACTGATCTGTTTTATCTATTTGCCACCTCCAATTGCACAGTGAACTAGCAAAGAATTGGTTTACAATCTTCCACTATGCCCTTCTTGAGATCGTTCAGTGTTTGTTGCCTGGAAATCCCTGTCACATTTTGGCTTGTTGTTCAGACGTTATGATTTGCATCTTAGGCAATAGGGATTGTATAAAAAAGTCGAGCTTAGGGTGCCTTATCAGCATCTGTTTCTGCGTTTGAGCGAAAGAGCTCAACTTGATTTACATCAGACTGGATTACAGTTAAAAAGAGCTAGCCGGAAGGAGTCAATTGCCCTCACTATGAAACAGTTCCACCTTGATGAAATCCAACATTGATACTTAATTTTGAACTTGTCCTTCATTGCTTTGGCATTGACTTTGATTGTACTTTTCTTGTTGCCTCGAAAGTAAGCCCAGGAAAAAAAAATTTATTCTTGCTAGAGTAAGACACAATGGCTTGTCCTTATATTCATATGGAGGGGCTGCTTTTTTGAAGGCTTCAAGGGTGAGGAGAAAAACTATGAAACCACTTGTTTTGATTACTCCATCTGCAACAGCATCAAGCAAACAGGCATTGAGTGACAAGAACAAGATGGTCTTCTTCAAGACTATTGGCCCTTTTTACCATCTGAACTTTCACATTCAGGATTTCCTAAATTATTTGAGAGAGAGAGAGAGTTGCATAGGGTTTCACAGGGCAAAAGGAGAAACCAATAAGAAGGCAAGAGGTTGCAATTAGTTGGAAACTTCCTCATACATAAGAACTTTAACCTGTAAGACCGTTTGTAATGACAAAAAACACACGCTTATGGAAGAAGAAAACAGATGTAGGAATTGAGAGACTTCTGCAACCGAAGTCGTCCCGACGCTTTGAAATTATCCACCCAATACTTTCGAGAAAGTCGAAAGAAGATGCCTTCCTTCGGATAATCCTAAAACAGAAGACGACAGATCCTTATTTTGTACACGGGCCTCCACTCAGATTGGTTCGACCGATGAACCGGGTTACATAGGTCTCAGTTCATCTAATAGCAATCGGTAGGAACCTCCAAGCAATTACTTAAACAACTACGTTCCAAGAGACAGATGAAACAAAAGGTCCAAATCTATAGGACAAAATTAGAAAAACTCGAGAAAGGTGGGTTCTTCCTAGCTCAAACAGCAAGCTGAGCAAGTCAGACGGAGGCATTTTCCTCTTGGAACTAACGGCTTTTTGAACTGGTCGTTCGTTACAATGAGGTTTTCTTGTGTAGCAGAGCAACATCACAAGACAACCCGCGTGAGTATTGTTCCCCTATATTTACATCCACACCAATTAAGAACAGCAAACATCATCTCCCACAGTCATCTTTCCTCCAGGGGGAGTAGAACATTTCAGCCATGGCAGATGCCAGCAAAGCAGTCTTCTCGGAGTTGGACAATGCCAGGACCCAACTTTATCATTTTAAGGCCATCATCATCGCGGGGATGGGGTTCTTTACGGATGCATATGACCTCTTCTGCATTACCGCAGTCACCAAGCTATTGGGCCGCTTATACTACTTCGACCCAAGCTTGGGAAAACCGGGTGCCCTTCCAAAACACATCTCTAATGCCATCCAGGGAGTCGCTCTATGCGGAACTTTAGCAGGCCAGCTCTTCTTCGGATGGCTCGGGGACAAACTTGGCCGCAAGAAGGTCTATGGCATCACCTTAGTCACCATGGTTGGATGCGCCTTGGCATCGGGCCTGTCCTTTGGGTCCACTGCCCATAGTGTGATCGGCTGCTTATGCTTCTTCAGATTCTGGCTCGGTTTCGGCATCGGAGGGGACTATCCACTCTCGGCCGTCATCATGTCCGAATACGCCAGTCAGAAAACCCGAGGAGGGTTCGTCGCGGCTGTTTTTGCGATGCAAGGTGTTGGGATTCTATTTGCAGGGGCTGTTGCGATGCTGGTCTCAAAGATATTCCTGGAAGCATTCCCAGCCGATCCATTCGAGGTCGATCCTGTCTATTCCACTCAGCCGCAGGGTGACTTTGTTTGGCGGATTGTCCTAATGTTTGGGGCGGTCCCCGCCGCCTTGACCTACTATTGGCGGATGAAAATGCCGGAGACCGCGAGGTACACCGCCTTGGTCCAGGGAGACCACAAAAAGGCTGCGTCTGACATGGCCAAAGTCCTGGAGAAAGACTTAGGAATCGATGAATCACGATACAACGCCAATCCCAACCTTCCTGTCACCCCTCAGCCTTCGTATGGACTATTCTCGAACGAGTTCCTCCGAAGGCATGGGCTCCACCTACTCGGGACAACGACCACCTGGTTCTTGCTGGACATTGCCTTCTACTGCCTCCAGCTTGCGCAAAAGGACATATACCCTGTCAGCGGCTTCCTACACCGACCAGGGACCATGAACGCGATCGAGGAGGTGTTCAAGTTATCGCGAGCCATGTTCATTATTGCCCTGGTGGCGACGGTCCCCGGGTACTGGTTCACGGTTTTCTTGATCGACAAGATCGGGCGGAAACCCATCCAGCTCATCGGGTTCCTGGCGATGTCGGTCTTCATGGCGATCCTAGGAATCAGGTACAAGCACTTCAGGGGCGTTACTTGCCCCAAAGGGTCTCACAAAGAATACTGCTACGGCCATCCGATGACCTTCATCGCCTTCTATGGACTCACCCTCTTCTTTGCCAACTTTGGACCCAACTCCACAACCTTCATAGTCCCAGCCGAGCTCTTCCCTGCAAGGTTCAGGTCAACCTGCCACGGAATCTCAGCAGCAGCAGGCAAAGCAGGAGCGATCATCGGAGCATTCTGGATTCAGACATACACACAGAGCGACTCCGGGACCAAGAATGCAATCATTGCACTTTCTGTGGTCAACCTGTTGGGCTTCTTCTTCACTTTCTTGGTGCCTGAGACAAAGGGCAGGTCCCTGGAGGAGATTTCTGGGGAGGATCAGAATCAGGACCAGAATGGGAGTGACAAGACAAAGGGTGCTGGAGCTGATGTGGTTCCTGAGACACAGATGGTTTAGGCCCCTTGAGCTCCATGTGATTCTTGAGTATTTCATTGTCTCTGCTCCCTGAAGATTTGTGGTAATAAATGTGGTTCGAGGATGAATAAACATGTAATCTGTCACCATATAGACACTTAGCTGAAACATAAGCTGTCTGTACTGCTCGTTGCTTGGTAATCAAGTTCGGAACGTGATGTTGACTCAACTGAAACTCCAAAAGAATTCATGTTGGGTCAGCTCCAGCAATCAGTCCACATGGTACAAGAAAGCCATTAGCTTTTCTTGCCAAAAGTGGACACTGTTGGGCCTGTTATTGGGCTATTTCGCAAAGCCGCAGGTTCTTGTTGGGCCATAAAACTTGCACTTGCACATCATCTTGCCCCTTCGATTATTTATAACGCATTAAACCGGTGCGTATGATCAATCACGCTAAGGCTCCATTTGTTTTGCGAAAAATAAGAGATTTTGAAAAAAAAATTTGCTGAGAAAAATAGCTAGTATCGCTCGAACTATTTAGTCGATGAAAAATGTTATCATTATCAACAACAACTCGTGTCTAAATATTTTTCAATCATTCATAGCGATTCTAGCAATCATTTTCCATAAAAATATTTTCGAAATCATTCATATTTCGCGTAACAAAACATCCCTAAGTGCGTTAGATAATCTCTGACCGCACACTACTTAATGGATTGTTTTAAATAAAGAATTACATGATACGGTGAGTAAGAAAGGGCTTACTTATTTGGTTAAGTGACATAATATTCAATGGAAACTAAAATCGTGTCAATTATACTATCAAAACCTTTTCATAAATGCTCCTTATTCCCCAGGTCTAATAAGAAGCTAATAATTTTCTTACCAAAAAAAATAAGAAACTAATACCGTTTATGATATAATTTTTATCTGTTCAATGACTTCTTATTTTTTACTTTCAGTCATAAAAGTGAGGATACGATGCTTAAATTTTATTTTTTTTAATAAAGTGGATTTGAAACACAATTTCTTCACCATGGATTGTGATTCTTTACCTTTTTACTGATGGAATAAAATACTCCTTCCACCTTATAATACCTAGGGGTCATCGCTTTTTGGTCTGGTCCGGTTCCCCTCAGGTTACGGGGACCGGACCGACCGGTACAGTTCCCAAACTGTCTAGTGGAATCAGTAAACAACAAACTTATCCTAAGATTTGAGTTGCAACCAACATTAACCCAAACTTGTGCCTTAATTAAAAAGTGTTTGCAAAAGCATGACAAATAACGATCTGTCCAGTTTGGCTCATTCATACAAAAAACCAACTCATCATTGAGTCATTGACATTATTTAACATTAGAAAACCATGTTCAGCATACAAATGCAAAAAAAAAATACATCAAGATTGTCCAATGTTCAGCATACAAATGCAGAAAACCAGAATCAAGGAAACGGACTAGTGAGAGGCGCCTTTGGAACATCGATGTGTCTCCACGCCCATTAATCAGGAACATCTATGTGTCTCCAAAACATAGAGGCTTCCTAGAAGCCCCAAAACAAAAAAGGGCACAGAAAACTAACGAGAGAGAGAGAGAGAGTTGGACCTCGTTGCGCCATTGGACCCAATTGTTGAGCAAGGGAGTGACGCTTCGGCCAGGGTTCCCAAGAGGATTGAGACTGTGTTTGGGAAGCATGTTGGGGAAAGTCTTTTGGGAAAATGCAAATACTTTTGGGTTAAAAGGGTTTTTCGAAATGCAAATAGTGTTTGGTAAAATCACACTTTGAATACAACTTTGATTAAATGGTGTTTGGAAAAATTACACTTTACAAAACCCTTTTGAGAAGATTCTTTTTTAAAGTCAAAATATACTATCGGAGAGCCGCCGTCAGCCTCACCTAAGATCGCGCGACCCCAGGCGAGGGGGCCTATGGTCGCACGGCCTCAGGCCACCTCACCTGAGGTCTGGTGACGGTCGACGAGGCTGGTGGCGGCTCGCCGGCCCATCAGTGGCCCCTTGCAGCAACGCCTGCTCTCATGTCTATGCTTGATGGATAAGACAATAAACAGTGATAAACAAGGGCAAGATCAGAAAAGCAAAAAATAAGTGAGGATATTTTGGGAAGAAAAAAAATCCAATTACCCTCCTTTGAGCATTTCGAAAATGCTCAAATGCCCAAGGCAGCCTCCAACCTATCTTGGGCATTTAGCATTGGGAGCCCTTGACATTTGGCCAAGGTGGGTGAATTTTTTTTCCCAAATACCCAATATTTTCCCCAAGTAGCTTTGGACACTCAAAGCTACTTAAAAAAGCTGTTCCAAAATGCAGCCTGAGAGGTAAGCATCGAGCTTGAGTGAGGCATGAGAGTTCAGAGGCAAGAAGGAAAGAGGCAAAGCATAAAGCGAGAGGCTGAGAGGTTGAGAGATTGCTATTTAGGGTTTGCGATTAGGGAAACTTTCTTCATCCTTAGATTTTAGATTATTAGGTTTATATTTTAAAAAAATATTAAAATTGTTGGTTTGGTTCCCCCCCAAAACTAGACCAAACCGGCTAGTTGGGTTGGGTCCGGATTGTTCCCCATTCAGTCGGTCCGTCTTTTTCACCCCTAATAATACTAGGCCAGCATCGAAAAAATGTGATGTATATTCCTTCAAACTAAATGCAACATAAGGGGTGATACCAGCAACTTAGGAGTTGTTTTTCTATTCGAAAATATGCTTCATATCCTATCATCATCAAGTGACGTTTCGATTCAATTTCAAGTAATGCGCAAGAGATTACCTCTTCGATTCAATCATGTCATATATTCCAAAAACACAATGCCAAAATATCATGGCACTTAAGCCACGTTAGGGAAAACTTTGCCACTAATAACCTTTGGCCCGAGGTAAATGGGGTTTGACAAATTGTTTGGAGAGCTCTGAGGAGATGCAATTGCGATTCCAAAGGTCTCTCTAAAGGCCTTTGGCCTAAGGCAAGTTTAGGGGAGCTTTGGGCTTTGAGTATTTTAGAACTGCTGATACATCTTGTTCTTTCAACTTTACCCTCGCTAAACTTTCGTAATTTCAGGAAATGCTCTCTCGCGCAATGTCGTTGACGAAGAGCTTAAGCTGCCAATGAGCCAGATTTTGCCAAATCTATCACCAACGGCCCTCGCCTAAGGTCACGCGACCTCAAGTGGGGGCTACTTGAGCCCCTCGTCGGTCTGTATGCTATTTTTTTTCCCCCTCTCTTAAAAGAATAGCAAAAGTCATTTATAAAGTGTGATTTCTCTGAGCACCGCTTAAATCAAAGTTGTTTCTTAATACACTTTATATTACAATTCACCAAGCACTAAAATCCTGTTAACCTAGAGATCTTTGCATTTTTCCAAAGACTTTCTCCTAAAACCTAACCAAACGCACTCGTAATCAGAATGTCGGGCCGTATTTATTTCGAGTCAAAATGCATGTTATGCGGTATCTGAGCCACATATTTTTCCCTTGATTCTATGAGATGGAACATGGTATCGTGCTTCTTAGGAGATTTTATCAGTGGCATCATCTTAAAAGAGCACGTTATGTCATCAGCCGGGAATGGTACGTCAAGATCTTGAAACGAGAGGGAGATGGAGATGCACGAACGATTCATATAAAACTGCGTTTTCCTCGGGATACCAAGGGATGGGCCCACGTCACCGCGTTTTTCCCTTTTCCGGGGGCCCACGTGGGCCCCAAACGCCGTGCTTTAGTCGCTCCTCGAGTGGACCCACATCGAATATCCGCAACTTGACCAGACAACCAGATTCCCAATCCACGGCTCACGACGTGCCACGTGTAAACCACAGCTGGCAGCCGAGCCATTTGTCAACCACGAATCTCTTTTCCGCGATATTACAAGTTTGACTTTCATCCTCTTTTCTTTTTGGCTTTTTCAGGCATACAATTCAGAGCGCACCAGCCCAAGGTAAAGAGTCGGTGTGCCATTCTAACTACTTTGCCAATTAATGATTGATCTAATCTACATTACCTCTTGGCTTCGAATGTTCTAAGCTATTCAAAATTCTGATCCAACCCTTTTAGTTATTCAACCGCGTGCAAAAGGCGTTTCCTTTTTCCTATCGATCCAAGCGATATAAATAGTCGAAATCGTGATTGCCGTTGTTCAGCACATGTTCGTAGTGAGATTTTCGTGTGCGAAGCAAAAATGGTCGACGCCCTTTTCAGTCTCGTATTTGAGACCTACGACCTGTGATTATGGGATGCGAAATCGGTCTGTCTTTTATCCATTTTGAACTTTGAACTTCAATTCGTTCTCATTCTTCCAACAAGAACATGCGTTTCCTTTTCTTGGCTGAAGAAACTATCCCAGAAGAAGACGCCCCAGAGCCAGCAAGAACTGATGTTGACCTGGGGTCGATACAAAACAAGACTCGTCCGAGCATCGAAGCAACGGTCTGGCGAGGGAGAAGGAGAACGTCGAAAATGTCGTGTGGGAGCGGTGAACGGGTCAACACATGTTGGCCTCGGAACACGACAGTACCGGTCGCGGCCAACATAGGTCGCGGCCAACATGTCCCCCGCCACCTCATCTGACGTGGCTCTCCATTTAAAGAATCTGAAAATAACAGTTCAGCCCACGCACACTCGCTCCTGTGCTCTGTCTCGTCTTTGCGCCATGATGTTGTCCTGTCTCTGCCCGCCCCAATTCAATGCAACCTTATCAGCGCCCAACGACATCTTCTTCTCTTCTGCTCTTTTAGCTGAGAGGAGAGAGAGAGAGAGAGAGAGAGAGAGACTTTGAGTTCTCGGTCAATGGGTTTGACTGAAAAAAGCTTCTCGAACACGGAAAAAGAAGACTCGCTGTGGTTCTTGAATTTCAAAATTCAAGAGAGAGAGAAAAAGCAGTGAAGAAGCAAAACAAGAAACAGCTAATGTGGAAAATGAACAGATGGGTTCGTGTTCTTCGGGGTAAAGGAACGAAATTTCCTCCATTTCCTCTCTTCCCACTTTCTTTCTAGCAAGGTTCGTTTTGGTCTTCGCTTTCACACTGACACCACACCCTTCTTCTCTTATAGCATTTGACTTGGGACACTAGATAGAATTGCATTGATTGTTGCTTCTCAATTTAGAATCTCTGTTCTGTTTTTCCCCTCACGCTTTGTGTGAAGACAAAAGCCATTTTGAAGAAGCAGCGGCTGTCTCGGATTCGTTTTGGATCTTGCTCTGTTTTGATCTGCTCCAGTGGGATTGTGTATGTCATACAAAGTTATTCCTTTGTATTTGTTTTATATTAGTTGCTCCGTGTTCGCTAATTTCTTCTTCTTTTCACTCTCTAATTGGGAATATTCCTCTATAGGTGTGTTTCTACTTTCTTTAAGGTCTGGCTGTATAGGCTTCGAATATTCTGGAACCGAGGTAGAGCAGATGATAGGACAATCTTCTTCTCTGTTTGTGTTTGTGGATCTCTTCTGTGCCGTCTTGCTGATAGTTAAGTTATGGCATTTTCTCTGTGGTTTGAGTTTTCGGTTTTAGGCATCTGAGTGGGCTGATATCGTATCGATTCCGTGTTTTTGCTGATATCCGATGAATTCGCATAGAATTTTACTGAATCCTTTCTGTCGCCAAGACAAAATGCCTCATTTCTTAGTCAATTTCTTGTATTCTATGAAGGCAGTTTGATGTGTTGTACTCAGTAAATTGCTGAATAAGTTCTGCTGGTTCTGGGGACATTGCTTATTTGGGTTGTACTTGTGTATATACTTATGTGGAGGGTAGTTTGTTGGGCACGCTTTTGCATCTGTGACAACTGAGCGATGAAAATTCACAGATTGAGATTATCGTTTCATTGTGTATTTCTAATAGATGCGCTTTCCTTTTGTTTGCTTTCAGAACTGATGTTTCGTACCTTGTCGATTAGGATGCTTCTTGACTGAATCTTGGCCTTAATATCGTCTCCGCCAAATATTAGTCAAAGGGATCTTAACTGAAAGAGATAAGAGCCAAGACATTGGGGGCGAACATGACAGATAGTGCAGCTCCTAAAGTTCGACTTGTTAAGTGTCCAAGATGCCGGCTGCTCCTTCCAGAATCAGCAGATTTTCCTGTATATAGATGCGGTGGATGCGGCGCGATTCTTCAAGGTAATTATCTCGGTGTATTCTGTAGACTTTTGAGGAATTTGTGATTTTTCAGTGCTGTCACTTTTTTTGCAAGTTGAACAACCCTTAAAAGGCTCAGCCTTGGAATCTCTTGGATGGAGAGTAGTAGAAGATCCTCTCGGCTTTCTGTTCTATATGTGTTCATGATTTTCTGCCCCAAGATTGCTTTGATCAATACCATTATCCTTTTGATTTGCTCTCGCGGACATTTGTACCTCTAATTTGCTATGATGAGTTGACTTCATAGCTTTTGAAGCGAGTAATGGGAGAAACGTTGCCCTTCTTAATGTTTTTCTGATAACACCTTGGCATGCAGCAAAATACCGGAGGAATGGCACCAAGGATACAAGGTCAGATATTCGTGAAGAGAGTAGCATCCCGACAGAGAAATCATCTTATGGTTCTGAGGATAAACAATCAAGCAGCGCATGTAATGAAATGATGATTCCTTCATCGGAAATTGGTTCTGTAAATCTAAATGATGTGGGCGAACGGGACACATCTATCTGTTATAACCGGGAGCAGGCAGAAGAGGCACAGGTTTGTTGTAATGGTGACCTCAACAATGGGAAGAGCGGAAGTGAATCGGGGAATGTTGACGTGGAGGAAAATGGAGCACTTGAGGAGCCTTGTTTGTCGGCCGCAGTTAGTTGTCACGATAAAGATCAGTCATCTGAAATTGGTGAAAAGATGGAAGGTCAGGTAAAAGAAGAAAGTTCGCCAATCCCTGAAGCAATCTCTGTGCTAGAAGCAAATAATGGTGAGATTGACTCCAAGAATGACAGCCCGAGAACGATATCAGGAAGTAGTTCGCAGGTTACCGAAGAGGGTCTAGTGGAAGAAAACATTTTAGCCAATGAAGCCCCACTGTTGTCTTCTGGTGTACAGAAAGAGCAACTTCAGACCGATGTTCCCATTCGTCGTGCTTTCGAGCGGATGACGTCTAAGGAAACATTTGCAAGCACAGAGTATGTTGACCCTGTCTCTGAATTCAGCGATGCATTAGGTGATATGTCCGTATCACCAACTGCCAGAAGCTCTCATGCTTATGAAGGCAGCGTGTCTTCTTACGACACTTTCGAAGATCAATACCATGACAGGGATTTTCATAAGTATCCTGGAGAGAGAATGAATTCCATGCCTTCTAAAGAACGGCGAAATAGGGGCAAGTATCAGGTAAATGACTCGATGGGTAGAGATTCTCGAGTTCGTCATCCAGATAGGCACTTTACACCACCTTCTTTTTCTTCTGATATGGGGCTTTATGCCATGAAAGGAAGCAGATGGGTCCAAAACGGGATGGCGGAACCCTCGAGCCATGTCTCTCCTAGTAGGTACCGTATAAGATCAGAAAGAGATGAATTACCGCCTAGGATTCCGAGGCAACCCAGAGCTGGCTATGATCATGGAGGTCCATCAAGTCAAGTGTACCCTGAGCATGACAAGTTGAAACTATTGAAGATGGTCTATGAACTGGAGGACCAACTTAAGAGGACATGTTACCTGGATGAGGTGGCTAGCGAAAGGGTTTCTGCGGGATTCAATTGGAAGGAAAAGTCTAGGGGTATGTACTACGATGGTGGCCTATTGGAGGAGAGTGACTCTCTGGGATTAAATATGCCTGGATATCTTAGGAGAAGCGAGCCACGCAATAATTGGCGATCCTCAAAAATACCCTTCTCAGCCGAGATGACAAAAAGAAATTACCAATCCAACCACGCCCATTTGCGTCATTTCCCTCCTGAGTATCGACGCTCTGAGCCGTTGCCTCCACCTAATTTTTACAATAGAGGCCTCTATGGTTTCCACGACACTCGGAATCCCTATAGTCCGTACAGCTCGTGTGCCTCGAGTCCTCAGCGTTATGTGGACTATGAGCCCTCGATGGGGGATAGTGAGATTAACTCCAATCATCAGAGGTATAAGATCCGAGAGTTTAACAACTATATTAGGGAAAATCATCATGTGGTGAAGAGGCATTTACGTCCTATAGCTGGTGGCGCCCCGCTCATAACTTGTGAACGATGCTCGGAACTACTGCAACTTCCGGCAGATTTTCTGTTTTTCAAGAAAAGATGTCATCGACTGAGGTGTGGTGCTTGCAAGGCAGTGCTTAAATTTTCAGTGCAAAACCAAATTCATTTAGTGCCATACGTGCGGGATGCCGAAGCGCCTCCACCTAGTGAGGCCGGTGACTATGATGACTCGATGAATAGGAGGAGATATTCGCCAACTTCTCACGCCAATGGTTTTCCACAAGCAGAACCTGTGTCTTGCTCTGATGATTACGGACTTTCCATCTGTAAAAGCTGTTCAACGGAAGGCGATCCTGCTTTATTGGCACAGTTTCATGCTCCAGATGACAGTAGAGAGGAGAAGAGGAGATTTTCTCTGAATCAGCTCCGAAACAAACAAAAGAGTCTGCCTGGAATCTACAAATCAGCCGGTTGCTCTGGGCAGGATGGAACATCCCGTGATGCTGAGGGGCTGCCCCATGGATCAAACTCGCCACTTCATCAACTTATGGGGTATTATTCAGTGAGCCAGGTCTTTCGAGGGCCTGAACCATCAGACGCAGGTGCAAGTTCATCTAGCCAGAAAAAGTCAGGATCTTGACAATTTTCTCTCGTAGCTCAGGCGTGAGAGAACTGGAACGCGAGCATGTGATCAGGATCTGTTACTGCTCTCTGACGTCGAATCATTTCAAATTCTGGGAAGTAAGGAGGGCCATGCTGCGACGACAGTTCAGAACCACTCCTTTTCAATATCTCACGGCAGAGATATCAAAGTTTCTTTTAGATTACACTGGATGCAGAGTGTGAAGTTCAGTTCAGATTTTCAGTGGCAGAGAGTTCTTTTTTAACAGTAGTGTGCATACAAATGTGCAGAGGAGGATCTCTCAATTGATTTGTTTGTTCTTGTAAGTAATTATCCATACACCACCTGCACAGGTACACCGAAATGTTCCACACCAGTACTTCATGTTCGTCCCCGCCGCGCGTCCATAACTAAAACCAAAGCTGATGTAAAAAGGATCGACTAGTGTTCTCTTCTCTTGAATTTTGATGGGTCATTTGGTTTCATTTCTATGCTTCCGCCATTGCATTTCTTCCCAAAGGCTCTGTTCATCTTTGCTGATGCAAATTTTTTGTCAAAGCTTCTGAATCCATGTGCTGTCAGTTCCTTCTCATGTTCTCTGGGGTTGTCATGAGCTAATCTTGATCTCACTGGGTAAGACTGAATAAGCTTGGCGTTGAGAATCGGACAGTGAGATAGATTTTCGCTCTCCGACAGGGGCGGACCAAGAAACTTAGATCAGAGAAGTTACGTACGAAGGATAATCTTGCATTTCACCTGACAATTTTTTTCCTTTTCGCCTAACGATTTCCCTTTACGGAATAAAAAAAAAAAAAAATCGATTTTTATATTTTCGACAAGTCGCTTCTCCCAGTCCAGGCCTTTCATGGGACGGGACGGGACTGGCACTACGAAACTCGATATATCAACATAATTTCCATCGTATATATTCGATAAGAGCTTCTGTTCTTTTGAATCTTGCGACTCATGAATATTGACTGTATATAACACATAAAACCTTAAACCTTTCAATAAGTTCATTATTTCTAGGGCAAATACTACCAAAAAAAAAAAAAAACTCTAAACTATGCCAACTCTGACATAATTACCCAGTAATTTTTTTTTTGTGTTACCAAAAATTTCTAAGCTTTCTCACTGTGACACAAATACCTCTAATAGCTATATATGTCACACATGTATAAGTTCATGATGTTTTATGGCACAAAAAAATTTGAAGTATTTGTGTCGTAACAGACAAGTTTAGGATTTTAGTGATACAAAAAAATAAGTTCGAGATATTTAGATTTTTTTTTTTATAGTATCAACCTTTATTTTTAAGAATTTTCAATGTTTTTCTTGGTTTTCATTTTTCTAGAAAGACAGTTTATTTTGCCTTTTTTTTTTTTCTCCTTTTAACCGACTTTTATAAATTCTTAAACCTTTCACCGCGACATAACCCCATAAAAAACCAAAGAACACTTCTTGCGGTTGCGGATCAAATGTGACTTCACTTCCCCCGGCGGTGAGATTAGCACTGTACCCACCACCTTGCCCCGAGTTTGCGACCTGAATCCAATCCCAACAAGCGCACGCCCTGCAAATACGCGAGCACCCGCACTCGCGCCCCTCCGCGCGTGCAATTCAGCTTCACCTCGCAGCTCCATTCGACCCTCGACTCGAGCAGCGGGCGCTTCCTCTTCCAGGTCGGTGACGCTCGCAGTTTGCCGGTAGTAATTGTTGTTCGTTCATCATTATCTGCTTGATGAATTGGTTGTTGTATCTGTGGTTTCTGGAAAAACCTGAGCTTGTCGTCATGCTTTGTGTTGTCGATATGTATCTTCGCTTCTGATACCAGTACTGTCAAGAATTCTGGTAATAAGCACCTGAGGCAATCTCTAAGTAGCGAAAGGAAAGTTGGTAACTTTCAATACGCCGTCTCATTGGGTCATGCGTAATATGTCTAACGAGTGCCTCGAGGCGCGCGTCTACAAGACCCTTTATCAATAGTGTCGTTCTTTTTGTTATAGTTTGATCACAGAAGTCTGATTTGGTCTGAATGATGTGTATACAGGGATGGGGAGAAAGAAGCAAGCTCGGCCCCGTAGGTCGGGTGTGATAGTTATTGAAAGTAATGGCCAAGACAACACTGAATCAGATTGGGCTGAGGAAAATGTGGTAGCAAATCAGAAGGTACAGAAGGATGGATGGGACATAAGCGATCCACCCTTTTTTGTGGATGTTGAACGCACTTGTTGGGCATTGGATGAGCATTTTGATATATCTGAACTTGTATTGACCGACTTGAATATAAGAGGGAGATTTTCAGGTTTTAGAGTAGAAAATGGATTTTATCAGAGTTTGGATTACTCCTTTAGGTTCAGGGTGTGCAACGTCGATGAGTTTGTGGCTCGAATTAAACTGGGTCATTGGCCTGTATTATCTGCTAAAGACGTACATTTGGAGTTGGTCGAGAAGTGCTCGGCTGAGAAGAGGGGGAATCAAAAGGTGATTTTGTCGGGTTCTTTTGATGGACCAAATGAGGGAGTTTCTGGTCTCGTTCACTTGGCTAGTCTGAAGTTTATGTCAGTTAGGCCACTTGAGGGGATTGCTTTTTCAGAGGACATGACGACTTTAAGGGTGAGGGTGGAAATTCTCAAGAGCGCCTTCGATGCTTGTGAGTCACTCCAGGATAATACGAGGCAATTGTGGAAGAAGAGCATAATCAATGTCATGGCTTGGTTGCGACCGGAGGTTATGACTTCAGAGGCCAGGTATGGAATTTGTCAATCTAAAGCAGTAGGAAATGATTTGCGTCCAGATGAAAGGGATAAGGCCACAGTAAACCAGAAAGACGTAAAGTTTGACGTCAGTGGATTTTATGAGGCCATCAAGCCGTCGAAGTGAGTATAGCCATGAATTCTTATTTGAGATCTTTGAGATGTCTCCTCATTTGGTCTTTGTTGCTCGCTTCTTTGCTTTACAGAGCGGATCCAATGCTCGATGATAACATTCCCAACTTACTTCCTAAGCTTAGGTCATATCAACGCCGTGCTGCGTACTGGATGGTGCAGAGAGAGAAAGGAGCTTTAGGAAGTTTTGGCACCCAGGGAACAAGTCAGTTAGTTTCTCCTCTATGTATGACTGTGGGTTTTGTTGACTCCGGCTTAAAAATGTTCTACAATCCATTCAGGTGCAGTTTCTCTATTCTTTCACGGTACTTCTGAAATTTGTCAAAGAATTAAGAAGTTCATGACATAAATACAAATTCTAGCATGATTAGGGGTAAAATGGTTGAGTGTGGCTGGGTGTGGGTGGCATTTCTCCATTTATGAACTAATGATTTCTACAACCTTCACCCTCCCAGTTAAGTCCATCAGTTTAGTTGCAATTTTTACCCAACTTCAAATGTGAGACATTGCATAGTTGCATGCGATAGACAATGGGGAGCGGGAGTACGGTAAAAAGATTGACATGCAGAACAATTGGAACAAGGGCTAACAAGATTGTAACCTTCGACTTGACATCTAATACCTCTTATAGGATCATTTGTTCTCAAAATCTAAGTTGTTAGAGAAATTGCTTAGATTACGTCTCACAACCAACTTCACGTAAATGGACTCTTGACAATGGTAGTGGTTGGTTAATTGTTGATGTGGAATCGAATTAAATATGCTGCTGTTAGGTGCAACTTTACTTCCAGCTGTTACGTGGGATGCGTTTTTTGGTTTTTTGAAAAAGATTTTTGATTTCTCCACAGAATAGTTTCTGCTTCTGCCTTGCTTGAATTCATATTTGCTCTCTCTCTCTCTCTCTCTCTCTCTCAGATGCATTATGATGATCATCAACATAAGGGTCATAAGACATTCACTTTGATAGCGTCATCTATCAGCTTTATGCGCCTTAACTGTGCCAATTTTGTGTATGTACCTGCTGCACCATTACGATATGATATAATTTTGCTTGGAAATGTTTGTTTTGCATTTTATGTTTTCCAGTGGTAATGTGGCAATGTGCCCAGAAGTTTTCTCTGTACGTGTATCCGGTGGTATCCTTGCTGGTGAGTTGAGTTCAATCTTTTTTATATCTATGCTAATAAGTTCTTTAATGCTATTGCTGCTGGAACTATTCACACCATAATGGTCGATAATTCCGAACAGATGAGATGGGTTTAGGAAAGACTGTTGAGCTGCTAGCTTGCATCCTTTCCCACCGTTGGTCAGCATCTGAGTGTGGAGCATGCATCGTTGAGGAATCACAGTTGAGAGGAGAGAGTCGAATTCATATTAAAAGATTGAAAAGGGAACGGGTTGAGTGCATTTGCGGAGCTGTGACCGAAAGTTTCCAGTACACAGGACTGTGGGTACAATGTGACATCTGTGATGCATGGCAACATTCCGATTGTGTTGGTTATTCAGTTAGAGGAAAAAAGGTGAAGGATGGTAGTGGACAACAGCAAAGAGAGAAGAACATCCAGAAGTTCAGAAGAAAGAAAAATGTTCCCACAATTGTAGAGAGGGTGGGAAAATATGTCTGTCAATTGTGCTCAGAATTGATGAACGCTACTGAATCTCCTGTTCCAAGTGGGGCAACTCTAATTGTGTGTCCAGCTCCTATATTGCACCAATGGCAATCTGAAATTATCAGGTACAGAAGCTAATCTTTTTATGTTATTGTCCATTTCCTTTCCATAACGTTAGAGTTAGCATCATCTTTGAGTTGGATATTTTTATGTGTTATGGCTAGTGATATAACCTAGAGAGGGTGAATAGGTTATAAAATGAAATCTGAAATTTTCGCGGAATAAATAGAATCAAGTTGAGATATATGCAGAAACAGTTTGATATATGCTCATTCATGCATTCATCAAGTGCAATGCTTCTATCAAACAGTTAAATAAATAAGCAGAGAAATAGAGATAGATGCATGTAGAATTATAGTGGTTTGGCTTAGATCAAGCCTACGTCCACTCTCCACAGCCACCAACAGGGGATTCCACTAGTGAGTCTTTGGGATGTTACAATAGTTGCTGCTTCTACCCAAAGCTGGTAGATCACACTACCAAAACTCACACACTACTACAACACTCGCATGTTTCTCAAAAGAAATTACAATCAGTGTATCACTCTCAGTAACTGAACTTTTCACTCAACAAATGTATCAAGAAGCAAAGCTCTCTTGGTTTCTCAGTTTTTCGCAATTCATTAGCTACATATATTTTGGCATGTATTGATCTTCTTATATAGTTGTCAATCCTCAAGTTGACCATTGAATGGTCTTTGAGACACTCAATTTTGCCATTGTACATATGCCACAAAATTGCCAGAGATTTGGTTGCCCATACAATCAAATCTTCAATTAATCTCGTAACTTACATGAATAGAGTCGCTTATATTAGGAAATAATCCTTGTCTATCGATATAATGGATAATTGATTGGATTATGCTTGGAGTAAATAAATCCGCAATTCCAGACCTGTGATTAGCTGTCAAATTCCTTTAGACATGAATTAACGGTCAAAAGAATATTTGGGTCTTCAATCATTCCAGCACATGACAAGCATGTTCTTCTCAGGTGTCAGCAATCTGTGAACCTACCCAAGTTTCCTCGCTGGTGATCAACTTATGTATTGCTTTCCATCAATTATCCTAAGTACATTAGTAATTAGGGCTTCATAATACCGTTTACCTATTGGTACCTCCAAGTCATCACGAACTTCCTGTTCCACTCGACTTGTTCACACTTTAAGGTCTCTCCAGTCTTTTCAAGTCATTTCACTTAGCACTTTGGATTACTTCAATGGTGATAATGCATTGCTCAATTTGATGCCACCTGAAATGAAACAATA
Organism: Metrosideros polymorpha var. glaberrima; assembly: GCA_001662345.2. Lineage (NCBI taxonomy): Eukaryota > Viridiplantae > Streptophyta > Magnoliopsida > Myrtales > Myrtaceae > Metrosideros > Metrosideros polymorpha. The sequence goes on from BCNH02000010.1 coordinate 695,363, forward strand.
TCTGCAATTATCAAGACATAAAATCACAATAGATTGTTTTGTCAATATCAAAATTTTATAAGAGGTTTTCTCGACATTATGTGCTTTCACTAGTTGCCTATAGTGAATATTAACAAAGTCCGTTCGATGAGATTGATGGGTGGCCTGATCTTGAAAGCATATTATCAAAATATATGTGAAGTTCTCGCATCTGTTGTTTTTAGGTAGAAGCTTGTAATCTTCCTATGCTTTCATATCATCTTTAGTAGTTTTGGGCTTTCTACAGATGTTTTTTATGTTGAATGCATTTTGGTTCTGAATTTTATTATTGAATAGTTATCAAGTATACTTTCCATGTTAATGAGATGCTTCAATTGTTGTAGCATTTCTGGTGCATTGAACTTAATTTTCGAATTTTATGTGTGCCTTTGCACCCCCTTGTAGGCACACAAATACTGATTCTGTGAAAATGCTGGTTTATGAAGGAGTGAAAAACACATCCTTGTCCGAAGAACCAGCAGTTGAAGTTGATGAACTTGTTTCCTATGACATTGTACTGACAACGTATGATGTACTGAAAGAGGACCTGTCACATGACTCTGATAGGCACGAAGGGGATCGCCGCTTCATGAGATACCATAAGAGGTTCCATCAAAGCTCCATATTCATTGGTTTTTACGTTTGTCCTTTACTAAGCTTGAGCACGAACCCCCCAGCCTAAACAAAAGGAATAATTTAATAAGATTTATCTCGAGTAGTAACTTACCAGAACAATTTCTTAGATGCCCAAATGGTGCAGTGTAATGCTGGTTAAGATATGTTTACTACTTGCTTATAGGTATCCTGTTATTCCGACTCCACTCACTAGAATCTTCTGGTGGAGGTTATGTTTGGATGAGGCTCAAATGGTGGAGAGTAATGCTGCTGCTGCAACAGAAATGGCATTACGATTACATTCTAAACATCGTTGGTGTATTACTGGCACTCCCATTCAGCGTAGACTGGATGATTTATATGGGCTCTTGAAGTTCCTTAAACTAAGTCCTTTTGATGTCCCTAGATGGTGGAATGAAGTTGTACGAGATCCATATGAGGTATGAAGTTCTTTATGATTTTCTTCTGTGGAATAAGCTCTCATATTAGACTTGCTTCCATTCATACTTCATTATGAGAACACTCTTTGTTGCCCTTTGGCTGCAGTGGAGAGATGCCGGAGCTATGGAATTTACCCACAATTTGTTCAAGCAAATTATGTGGCGTTCTTCAAAAAGACACGTTGCTGATGAATTACATCTCCCACCGCAGGAAGAGTGTCTTTCATGGCTTTCTTTCTCAGCTATAGAGGAACACTTCTATCAGAGGCAGCATGAAACTTGTGTGGATTATGCTCGTGAACTTATTGAGAGTTTAAAGGCGGATATTCTCAAAAGAGAAGCTCCAGGTTGTGCATCTTCGCTGATGGTTCATTTGGTGAGACTTTGGGATGGAATTTGACAATTCACATGTGCATTTTCAGGTAGTGCATCTTGTGCACCATCTGATTGTTTAATCACTCATGTGGAGGCTGCAAAGCTGCTGAACTCACTCCTGAAGCTTCGCCAAGCATGCTGTCATCCTCAAGTAGGAAGTTCTGGACTTCGCTCTCTACAACAGTCACCCATGAGCATGGAAGAGGTCTTAACGGTATGTTTGCTTTTTAGCTTGATTGATAGATTATGCATGGGTCTTAAAGCGCTGCGGAGGCAAGTCCAAGCAGTATGAGATCAGTGATTGCTAACTAGAGGAACTTTTTCCCAGGTTCTCATTGGTAAGACAAAAATAGAGGGAGAGGAAGCCCTAAGGAGATCGGTTGTTGCTTTGAATGGGCTTGCTGGTATAGCCATCCTAGAGGACAATCCTTCTCATGCTGTGTCCTTGTACAAAGAGGCCTTGGATTTAGCTATGGAGCACTCAGAAGATTTCAGCTTGGATCCTTTGTTGACTATTCACATTCATCACAATCTTTCTGAGATACTTTTCGAGGCTTTGAATGGCTCACTACAACTCCAGTTAAATGATGGACAAGCTTTCGGAAGCCCTGAGAACAAGGCCTCAAAGAGACCTTATTTTGAAGAATGCAATGATGGATATGCCACAAAGAGGCAAAAATTGAATGGAATCGAAGATGGTGGTTCTGTTTCAAATACTCCAAAAGCACCTACTTCCACTTCTGACATGTCGGTGGATGCCTTAAATGAAACAAATGAGTGCAATGCGAAGCCCTCTCTTGCGTCTAATTCTTTTAGTTATGATTATCTAAAAAAAGTTTGCGAGACCTTCAAGCAAAAATTCCTGTCTATTTTCAATTCAAAGTTGATCGTTGCTCAACTGGACTTCAAAAAATCATATGAGCAGGTTTGTTTTACTTATGCTCCTCTATACTAGTGAAAGTTCACTCCATGCTCAATTAAGGTGATGTTTATCCAAGTGGTTTCCTATAATTGAGCAAATTAGCCATATCATTCCAGTCTAAAATGTGCCAAACCTATTAGTAGTTAGAGCATTCAGGAATAAATTAATGGTTAGTCTGTACCTTGGATCCATTTTGTGACAGTTTGAGCTTTTAAGACAAATGATAGCCTAACATGGAACTAGAGCTTCATTCTCTAGCTATCTGCATCTACATTTGATATCGTGCTTGTGCTCTCAGGTTATTTGTTTGATGAAGTTAAATTCATATTATGTGTTTCACGTGTTAGGCTCATCTTACTCACAATGTGGATTGAGGAATAACTAACAGTTAATGGACACCATGTGGCCATTAACCTTTCAGGTCAAAACAGTCACCTAACAAGTAGCTTCCCTGCCTGCTTTCTCCAATCAAAGCAGGATACTTTTCACTTCTTCAACAATTACTTTGTGTTTGCATTGCTTGATTAACGAAATCATGTCCTTAATGACTGTCTGTAGGCAGCATGCAGTATCTAGCTTGTAAGGCTTTTATTTCCAGTTTTCTCCTATATAATCGTTGTTGTGCTTCTTATTTGCTTAGTTTCCTGGTTGACAACCGGTTGTATAATACTAACTTTTGTGTCTTGAAGGTCTAATACTACTTTTTGTGCCTTGAAGGTCTGCGATGCATTTAGTGAAGGGAAAAATCAACATTCAGTTTGGTGGTTGGATGTTTTTCATCATATTGAACAGAGTAGCGATTCCACAAATGAGTTAATAAGAAAGATTGGTGAAGCTGTCCTGGGATCTACTAACAATTCGAGGTCATCTAAGATTGCATCTAGGTGAGTCCTTTTATTATTTTTTGCATCTAATACTTCTTTTAGTGCAAAAACGATTGGCCCTTGGTGAGTCCTGTTATTAAAATATGAATGTTATACTTCTTGTAATGCAAAAGGATGAATCCCCTCTGTTTCCTTTCCATATGCTATGATAATGTATAGTCTTGCTAGCATGAAATTGTCCTTACTTTGTCGGGGTCACTTTGGCTCCGCCTGACGTGAAAACTTACCTGTCATCCTCCTATGAAGTGAATTTTGAAAACCTTTTGGGTATTGATTCTTTTAGCCCCTTAGAGTGTGCAAGATCCTCCTCACATGCAATTTCTAAGTTGTGAAATGGAGCTAAGTTGTATCCAGTTTCGTCATGTTGATCCCATATTATGTGGAGATGATAAGCAGTACTTAATCAGCATGGGTTATCAATAAAGCCACAGATACGCCCATATAATGATCATTTCTGGAAGGAAAGAGATTTTCTTTTCGTTTTTTCCCTTTTCTTGGGGTTTTGGTGGTGGTGGTGGTTTTT